>PNEQ01103333.1:0-16119 GCA_003012365.1 Medauroidea extradentata | reverse complement strand
TTATTTAACATAAACATTTTTTGTAACGGGTTTTAAATGCTACAGGCCATAGACAGTAACGCGTAGTTTTGATATGATTTTTTTCATTTCTTTATGTTAACTGGTTTTCAAGTTTTGTATGAAGTAAAAATACGCAAATTTTGACTTTGAAGTGCCATTACGGGAAAACTAGATGAGCTAATTTTTTTCCGTTAGAGGTCAAGTAATGTGTACAAAACTAACACTATTTCATACAAATATAAAATTATGTTTTTTCCCCACTTGAACAACCTTAAGGTATCCGCCTGCCCTTGCCGCTGAGTGGTGTGCAGAGCTTCGTCCGTCACAAGATTATTCGAAACCTGCTCAACGGCCATGAGTGATACCTACATACTTAGGAATAGCATGTAAATGACGATACACGCACGTATAACCGTTTCAGGTTCATCACAATTCATCAAAGCATATTTTCCAGCCGCCGAAAAAGTCGACAAAGGATGTTTCTGCGGTTTTTTCATAGCTAGGAAAATTATGACGCAAAATATTTTAAAATGTGGAGGCGTGTACAATACACTTTCAATTTTAATATTACGACACGAAATAATAGGGTCACCGCTGAATTTCGAGCTGTCGGTGAGAAGACTGCATGCCAATTCAATGACTTGCGCCTAAGGTATCAGTAGATATGATGGTTTATCGCGGGAAAACTTGACTGTTTGCTGGGTTACAATGCACGTTCAGCTTACCAGAAGATTACTATTTGATTGAGCCAATAAAAATCCCGAAATTGTAATATTTGATGCCTGTTATTGGTCAGCTACGTTCTGTCAGACGTGTGTTGCAGTTAACTACAGTGTTTTCAAGGGTATGATGGCACGAAACATTTTGGCGATATACCATCATCTCTAGGCATTAGTTTGTCTCGGTCAAGTGTGGCTAGGTGAAGGTGTGAGGAAGTCTGCAGCCCACAAGCGTATAAAGGATACTTCAGAATTTCGTATCTCCCAACAGGAAACATTATTTGTAAACTGGATAACATTTCGAGGTAGACTAGTTATCATTTATTTGTATGATTTATTACAGCGGAAATTTTCCGAAAAATGCAATTTTGTCGAGTGTAATATGAGAGGGTCTCAAATCGAAAAAATGTCATAAGGGTCGCGGCAGTCGAGTGGTTAGACCACGTGCCTTCCACCAAAACGAAGCGGTTTCGATCCCCGGCTGTGTCGGTCCTTGTGTTTTCGCATGTGGGAATCATGCTGGACGATGTCGCTGTTCGGCGGGTTTTCTCGGGGACCTCCCGTTTCCTACCGCTCTGCTCATAACGGTGCTTCTCTATTGTAGGGACTCATTCAATATCATCCTGCATAGTAAGCAGACGCTTACGATTATCCTGTAATAAGACTACATCCGTGGCACGATATCCTCTCCTCTGGCACCCTCTTCGTGCGATGTTCATATCTTTATTTTATTTTTTTTTGTCATTTTACGTGACCTCGAACAGCACACGACCTTGGTAGAGGATCACGGGGGAAGTGCGGTAGGAATCGGCCAGGGTCTGTTGAAGGAACCATCCCTGCATTCACCTGGAGCGGTTTCGGAAAACCCTGGAAAACCGAAATCAGGTTGGCCGGAGCTGGGGATCGATCCCAGATGCTTCCGAATTCGAGGTGAGTGTTTTACTACTACTCCACCTCGCTCGGTTAATGCTCAAAACTTTAACTAAAATTCACAGTTAGTTGAAAGGTGGCGCAGAAAATAAACCAATATTAAAAATACATAGTGGTCTTTTCGGAAATATATTTTGTGAGTGTACCGGAATATTAGATGCAAAAATTACGGTCACCGAAATTAGTTCACCATAAAATCCACAAAATAGTAATAGATTCACTAAGATGAAATACAGTAGTTTATCGGATTCCTCCGTTTTGAGTTTTGTGTTTTCCTTCAATTTTCCAACGAATTTAAATACATTTTTAGCGTCAATTTTTGCGCCTCGCTCTTAGGCAACGGCGTCGTTAGGTATGGGTTTTTGTAGAAGGACGTGATGTTTTATACAACATCTAAACTATAAAATTACTTCATGATTTGATGAAAATTAATCACGTTTGCATTAAACCTATTTTGTAGTTATTAATACATAATAACCCTTAATACAAGGATACCGGTCGTTCGGGTAAAGTGAGCACTAAAGATTTAACCTTTGAAAAAAAAATCACCTCTTAGCCGTTTGTGCATTTAATTTAACATTAACAATTTTACTTTACTACTTGTATGGTTGGCAGTGAATTGTTAAATATAGTTCCGTGTATATTCTCCTACTTATATACAACAATACTGAAATAAAATTAACTGAAATAGGCAAATTTGTGTTTTATATAATTAATAAACATTTTTTCCAAACTATATAGCTTCGTACCTACAACAAAACGTATCTTTCATGCGCGAACGTTAAGTGACGTGTCCAGGAAGGACAGAAATTTCTCGTCGTTAGCCGTTACAAGTGGAATGATACGAATTGGCTGTAAATAGAAACTGAACAGGGCTTTTTTGAGTGCTCACTTTATCCCGAAACGCCTATGTTATACCAGTAGCAAAACGGGGATATTTTACAAAGGAAGCGGTTCTAAGCATTGAACCTTCACAAGTACGAGTTGTCTGTGGATCATTAGACGGTTGACAGTAGTATGCAAATAAAGGAGGATTAGATTTGCCAGTCAGACGACTTCAGAAAAGGTAAATACTCTACGCTAATCAATACCTGTAGGTACGTTTATATCAAGTGGTCCGAGTGTATAGTCTGGTCAAATACCTAGGAACCCCCGATTTTCGAAATAAATATTTTGCACCTCTTTGATTTAGTACCTTATGTGTACATCTGCAGTTCTGCGGTATAGCATAGCCATCTTTAGTAGAAGACCACGGCGTTCGATCTGGCAACCCTGCACGCGAGGGTCATTTTAACACTTGTTTTACCTCTCCAAAGGCAATGGCTGTGCCTGATTCGTTATTCTGCCCTACATACCGGCGAATCAGGAGAAGCCGTTGGCGAGACAAAAGAAGTGTTAAAATGACCCTTCCTGGCAGGGTTGTCAGATCTAAGGCCGCGACCTTCTACTAAACACGGATATGCCATTGTACCACACGGAAAATAATTTTTATGTGACAAACTACACGACAAAAAAACAATTACAAATGTGCTCACTATTGAGATGGGCACGTGCGAGCGCGTATGATAAGCAGGCAGAATATTTCTAGTAGTCTATATAAGATACGGTGACAAGCATGTGTCTCTTACACTAAGTATCCAGAACAAATAAAATGTTAGACTAATGTACAGTCCTCGAAGGTGTTTTGGTTAAACCAAAGATAACCAAAGAAGCAAGTACCTCTCCCCCTCCTTCTTCCATCCGTTGGTGCATGTGACAAGAACCTCGCCTAGAAGACAAGACTAGCAGCAGTTGTCGGAGGGCCTAATACAGTTAGGTCAGTAGTTTCTCAAGACACAAGGACCACAGAAATCCTCCAACCCGCGCTGAGGTGCAGTAGTATATGTACTGTGGGAAATAGGGGCTGTCTTCTTCAAGCCTTCCAGCCGTCAGCAGCTCACCAGTATGTGCTTTGGTCGAGACCCCCGACTCACCGTCTGTCGTTACCAGAGTAGACTCATCATCGGTAGAGCCCGGTAGTTTTCGCGAAAAGATTTTTGCAGCACTTTATTTCAGTGCCTTACGTGCGCACCCACATCTCATCTTTGTGGTCAGTGATTGGATACCGTAACATACAACGTCTGGAAGTTAAACCCGCAAATCACGGACGTGTTGTGTCATACTTATCCATGTACTGATTGGCACAGTCAAATGAATAATAACTTTGCACGAAAACGCTCTGTCAATAATCATGTAGTTGAGCTGTAGGTGTACATGTAAGACACTGAAACAAATTGGGGTAAATTTTTTTTCGCGAAAACTACCGGGCCCTAACATAGCCATCTTTAGTAGAAGGCCGCGGCCGTAGATTCAGCAATCCTGCTAGGCAGGGTCATTTTAACACTTATTTTGTCTCACGAACGGCGGTGGCTTCCTCTGATTCGCAGGTATGTAGGGCACAATAACGAATCAGGTACAACCATTGCCTTTGTCGAGCTAAAATAAGTGTTAAATGACCCTTGTGTGCAGGGTTGCCACATCTAAGGCGCGGCCTTCTACCAAAGATGGCTATGGCCCTAATCGTCAGTCTCCGGTCTAAGATCTCCAAAAAGGTCATCCAACATCTTAACATAACGCAAATTAAACTCCTAATCAGTTGCTCTCTTCCAACCTAAACAATGTAGTGTTAACATCGCAGTATTCCATAATGTCAAACCATGTACAGTTAAGGGGGTGGTACACTAAAAAATTTAATTGTTAATATTTTTATTCATACGATATATGGTTCGTTTTGTACACATATACTGTGCCTATTCGTCACTGTAACGAAACTTTTTCAGCTTTCATAGTGTTTGTATAGTATCATATTAAAGTCAAAATTTGCATAAACAGTTTTATGCAACATAGGGAAACCAACATACTTACTAAAATGATAAATTTCACACTGGAGAACAGTGCCATGTATAAAAGCCACATTTCTTAGATTTTTGTATTTTTTGAAATATGTTTATAAAACTAACCTTTGTTTATTTCAAAGTCATTATTTTATTTTTTAAATACAAGATAAAGTCGATGCGGTTAGTGAACATATCATGTCATAGTCCACGGGACTGTACTTCAGTGTGATTTTTTTTTCATTTCGGTAAGTATGTTGGTTTTTATTTTTTGCACAAAACTGTTCAGTGCAAATTTTGACTTTAATAAGCTATAATACGAAAACAATGAAAGGTGAACAATTTTCGTTACAGTATAAAAATAGTCACAGTACATCCCTTCAGAACAAACTATATCTCATATGAATAAAAAAATTTTTTTTAAATTAAAATTTTCAGTGACCCGTCCCCTTAAGCCATAGAAATTAGAAGAACACATTTCAGTCAGTTTATGACATCGCACACGATGTCCTTGCTTCCAGGGCTAACTTTCCACTCCCGCCCTTGGCTCAAACTCTCGAGAAATCTTCTTACTAGCGCAGAAGAGACAATAGAACACTCCTTCTCAACTTGGCGCGTCGTTGGCAGACGCACACTTCAACCACCCCCTACCCTCTTTGCCACTCTTTCTTCTCTCTCACTTCCACTCGCAGGCTCCGCTGAAATCTGTCCGTTTACGAGCGCCGGGAGGCTGCGACGCAGATTAAGTTAGCGCGGAGTTGTTGCGCGCGCAGTCAGCCCTGCGAGGATGTGACTTCTGTGCCGTACAGAGACGAGACCACGAGAGAAGTTAGCACATCTTATCTGCGTTGTTCCCGAGTAGTTCCAAGACCCGCGTCTGTCTCTCGGCGGAACTATGGCCCGAGTGTGAGAGCCTTCATTTGTCGCGAACACTGTTAATTCGTGATACGCTTTCACAATATGCAAACTTCGAGAAACTAACAAATACTCAATAATTTGGGCCACGATTTTGTCGCGAAAAGATTTTTGCCCCACTTTGTTTCAGTGTCTCTCGTGCACATCGGTAGCTGTGCTTCATGGTTATTGGCAGCGTGACTTTGTTCAGACACGTTTCTCATTTGACTGCACCAATCAGAGTAAGATTATCGTGACTCCTTACGTCTGTAATTTGCCAAGACAAGTGAGAGTAAAATTATCCAATTACGGGCGATGTAGCAGACCTGTAAACGTGCACATGACGCATCAAAACCAAATGTTGCAAAAATCTTTTCACTATAAAATCGTGGCTCTATAATAATCAGAAAGTGCACTTATGCGTTATGCTTAGATACAGTGAAAAATTGCGTGAATTGTTCGTGCCACCATATTTTCAAAACAACGTAGCCTTTTGTGCAAAAAGTATAACTGAAGGACGGGTATGTAGTTGTTCAAAGAATGACATATATTTAGTAGCGTCGCACCAGAGTTATCATTGGTCCAGCCAGATGGAGACACGCCGATAACACAAGAAGAACGTCAGATGTGAACATATGATATTGAATCCTAGCAAGTAGTATGCTGTTCCCGCGATAAATTAGTGACACTTGTTGTGTTTATAAAATTTTCGCCACTAACACTAATTGTATTCCTTTTTGTTGGGTTTTACGTATCCTCGGCAAGCTAGGACATTACAGACGGTGATATACAACTGCTACACATCTTTGACAGCGTTATTCTCGTCTAAAGTGATTCAGAACGGAGACAGTTAATTTTGTGTATGACAAATAATGAATAGAGACACTGATATCGCAGGGAAAGTTGACTGTTTACCAGGCTTCAACGTAACGTGCTCAGTTAAGGTTCGGTTTCTGTCGCCATATTGAATTTTATTATTTTTCGCTTTTTTGGAATTGTAAAAAGAAAAATGTTAAATATGCGATTATACATGCAATGCTATTTACAGTTCCCTACAGTACGAACTTCCGATTTAGCTGTTAACATATACTTACGTCGTAATGTGTGTGGCAAGTTTTTTTATATTCATAATTTGCCCGACAAATTGCGACCTAACAATACATTATTAATTATTAGCTCTATTGCCATGTTTGTATTATAGCTCAAGGTAAATAGAGTTTACGGTACAGTCATCGATTTAACATTTTTCTTCTCAGAATTCCAAAAAAAAAAAAAAAAAAAAAAAAAAAAAAAAAAAAAAAAAAAAAAAAAAAAGCGAAAAATAATAAAATTCAATATGGCGACTGAAACCGAGCCTTAAGGGTTCGTCGTTTTTAATTGGTGATCCCATTTAGACTGGCTCATTGCTGAATGTTTGCTATTCGCTTTAGAACAATAAACCTTGCCGCATAACCATCAGACAATTATATAAGGTGCAGAACGATAAACTGTTTGGGAGAATGTACTGACATGGGAAGATTATCGTGATTTTCACACTATTTATACTCAAAATCCCAGAGGCGTGTGGTGAGGGTGATGCAAGGTTGTCGAATATACCTATTTACCTACTCGAGTACACCGAAGCTTCTCAGATGTAGTTGTGGAGTAGACGTCACACAATATATAGTGATGGTGATATATTTCGAAAATATTTTGGGCTAACATACCCTTGAAAGCAGGTGTGGTAGAATTGTTTCCCGGACATCCATGGTAGCACTCCTAAACATTTTTTTATAAAACAGTCAAATGTATAATGAGGTTACCAGACTTGTATTGTAACAACTGTATAGGTGTGCATATTTACAAGACAGAAGTATAGCAACTATCCCATACTGCGTTCAGGTTAATTACTACCTAAACAGTTTAGGAAGATTTTAACAGTGTACATTATACGGCTGTTACTGAAGCATGCGCGTGCACCGACAATGTACAATACTGAGTAAACACCAGCTTACCTTGCAACTGTTCACCACACGCCACTGTAAGATGCTAAAGACATGTAAATTTCGTTTTTTTTTTCTGTCTAAAAAACTACACTACAATGTGTTGTTTATTAGCTCGACATTTTCCACTTGCCTACTATGTCGAGGCTTGCAGCGAGCAACAATCTCAGCCAATAGTTTAAAGTTTCACGATAGAGTGATCAATCGAATTTAAATCAGTGGAATACGTTAATACGTAGGACCAGGAAAATTTCGCGGATTCAATCACCTGCATGTTAGACTGCTCTGTCCTGTGCATACTCAATCCTCGACCATTTGTCAACTAGCTGCTACTCAGTGGAACAACACACAATGAACGAATAGACGGGACTTGAATATGCATAGGAAAATTGATTCTAGCCTGGAGGTCATTGAATCCGCGAAATTTTCCGGTTCCTGTTAATACGTCACATAGACGCTGGTGATAAATTAAATCACAGACTGTGCTTCAATATGTGAAGATAAATTAAGGGCGCCGCCTAGCCGCGCGTTAGAGGCTCAGAAACGACGAACATAAGGACGACCTTGAAGCGCGTATCAAATGCCGCGTCGCTTCAACGATCCAAGCACTGAACTAGCGTGCAAGGTTCCCGCCGAACGGTTTCTACTATGGGACACTAAGCGGTGGCCATATAATTTTATTGGTGGAAAGTGTGTAGCATAGTTCAATGCACGTCTATAACTGAGTTTCACATACACCCAGTTAATACATTTTTAAGTACGGCAGTCTGAAAAGGCCGTTTTTTAGCCATGTTGGAGGACTTAGAAACAGTGTTTTCACTCAGCATGGTGTCTTAAAAATGAGGTTCAGACCTTGTCTGAAGTTTGTTTTCTTTTCGTACGTTGGCACAACGGGCACACGTGGAATATTTTCGTAGAAGTAACCTTTGTATGAGCACACTGCAGCGCATTTGAAGCGTAAGGTAGGCGGCCGCCTTAAGGAAGTCTTTCATCAACTATTAACGTGAATTTCGCATGTCTCTATTATTAATAGGCAGCAACCGGTAGTTTTCCGAAAATATTTTCTTACCTAATTGCTTTAATGCTCTATGTGCACTGCTGCAGCTCTGCTAAAGAGTGGATGTTTTAAAATCACAATGTCTTGGGGTTCTACCCAATAATCACAGACGCGTTGTGTCATATCTACGTTCTTCTTATTGGCACAGTCAAATAAGTGACGCCTCTACACACAGACGCACTGCCTACAACAACGAAGCAGAGCTGCAAATATACACGTAAGGCAATGTTATAGAGTGGCGCAAAAACATTTTTTTTTTTCCTAAATCTACCGGACTCTGTAGAGGCACGAGTATTTCGCGTATTCATCTGGCAACACTCTTAGACTTCTCAGTTCTACACGTGTACCGGCTGAAGCTGATTATCCATTGGCTTCTAACAGTACACACGTGTAACACGTGATATCTCCACGACTTGTTTCCTTATTCATAACTGGTTTGCAGTCGTCAAATGTGTGTTAAAAACCGCTCTCGTTTAATCTCGGGAGGTGGAGTGAAGTATACGTTATTGACGTTCAACCTGACCTAGAATCAATACGCGAAATAATCGTGCCTCAATGAATAGGGACTTCTTGTTTTGGTGCGTTACAGATATTGGCAGCGTATGTTTGTGTAAAGCCAGTGAGAATAAGGTTTCTGCGACACCACGCGGCTGTGATTTACTGATAGAACCCCAAGACACCAGGCTCAAAGCGATAAAACCACCGCGCTGATTAAATATCGTTTTTTATGGCTACAACGCAATATTTGCACTTGCGTTGCATCTGGTTGTGCTGCATTTCAATTAAATAACAACACCCAAGCAATAGGAGACCCGTTTGACTTGCTCTGTACTTGCGCTGCGCAAGTGAAAATATAACGTGGTCATATTTAATCGGGGCCCAGAGCGATGGAATATTTTTAGAAAAAAACTAGTAAGTTTAAGAATAGTAGCCGAGATGATTCTTTTCTCTTTTATTTCACAATATTGTGATATATGTGTTAAATGCATGGTATTAACACCTAGTTGATGCCCATGAACGAAGGAGGAGTTGAAATCGTCTGACCAATGAAACCCGAATATTACACAATAGCACTGCGCAGCTATGTATTAACTTTTCAGGTTTGCCTTCAAAGCATCCATAATTATCAGTTCACTCATAAGAAACGCATAATGCTACATCACAGAAGGCATGCAAAATGGAGGAAATGTACATGTTTTCACCTGCAGCTTCGCTGAAACTTTGGTAGCAGTGTAACATACCACATCGTACCATATTACTCGTACGCCTCTCTCGCGCTTCACTTTGGCTTAACCACGCAGAAAGTTATGGTTCCTTTGAAAGTTGTGGTGGGTGCTTAGTGGTCGCATTGCATGCTGTTGGACTGCTACTTTTTAGTACGAATACCAAAATTATTGTAATTTGGTATGTAGCTGAAATTAAGTAAAGAATAAAAAATGCATAGCATTTTTGGATTTTTTATTTAGCTTTTTATGTAATTATATTCATTTTTCAGAGCTATTGGTCAAATACTAGAGAAAATCCACTTAAAAACATTTTGGTGGTTGTCAAACTATGTTATGTAGGCTTTTAACAGTTATATAACTCAGAGTAATAAAATTTTGCATACGTAATAAGCAGTGTTAGAATTTATTATTTCTGCTACAAAATCGTTCACATGATCAAGTTAGGTACCTAAATATTTGAGAATTTAGTCCAAAATTTACTGAGATGGAGAAACATTTTAAATTCCCAAATGCATCCCGAATCTCACGTTTACATCATAGTTTGCAATCGGTTTCGTGTAAGTTACTGTATTTTAAAATGTAATTTCTCATAAATTCTTTAACTATTTGTGAGTAAGAATTTATATTATATTATTTTCACAAACACATATTTTGTTTTTCGTAAAACATATACTATTTCATTAAAATTTTCTTCAAATTTAACGAAAATATGAAGAATTATAGTTGACATTTTACAAACAAGTAATTAAGTTAATCATATAATATTGTATTGTCCATTCACCTCATTTCATTGTCAAGCGGAGTGAAGAGATTTGTACGGCTCATAACAGCTCCGATCTTGATTCTATTAAAGGTGAGCAATGTGTATATGGAACAGCGCTGGAATGCAAGGGTTGAGGAAGTTTAAACTACCCGAGAAACCCCGCCGACCTGTGACATCGCCCGGTACCACTCTCACATACGAAAACAGTTTTCGAAAATAAACGTCTTGTAAAATAGTCCAACGTGATCTTTTGGCTTTCGTTTGCTTATTGAGAAATTTGCGGGATAATATTTTGAAATACGATATGAGAGAATTTTATTTATTTAGAAAGCAATAAAGTAATTCTTTCGAATTAAAACATTTTCTACAAGTAAATTCCTGACACGACTTGTATCATTTTCGCTGCAGAAAATGGTAACCGTTTAACTCAAGATTCCTTACGACAATTGTTAGGTCTGGAGTAAAAAATGCATTAATCACTTACGTGATTCAAGCTCTTTGTACAGCACACGAGAATCCATGCTGTGTTTTCAGTGCCGCCCTTGGTCAGCCCTACGAAGCGTGATTCAATTGTTTGATGTTAAGTAAAGTTAAATGTAGTATAAGTAGAGACCGGAAAATATTCGCGGGTTCACTGACCTCTAGGCTAGTCTGCAAGAATATTTGTGAACTGAAGCAGACAGTAGCTGCTCATTAGTTGCTTGCTGTTAAAGTGATATTGGCGGATGTATTTGTTACGTTTTCATTATTGGCTCAGAGACTTCCAGGAGGTGTCAAATAAGTTAAAGGCCAATTGGGAAAGTGACACAAGCTTACAATTGTTGGAATCCTAGCTTGTGCCCAAATGAAAACGCGATATTATCCATCTTTATTTCCAGACAAGTAAGATAAACACGAGTAACGGACAAAACGGTTAAGTATTGCTGATTATAGGAGAAGCTTAAGTAAAGCGGACGAAACACTAGAAAAGACTCCCGAGATTCCTTTTTGATAATCCATAATTCTTATACGAATTCTATGACTCGAGTTCAGTCTAATGTTGTACTAGCAGCTGGCAGGGGCTCGAGGTGGCTCTAACTGGGATTTTAGGTATGTCAGTCTGACTGAACTGGATAATGGTTACGTTAAAGGCGGGGGGCAGCAATTGTTGTGCAGCCCCTCAGCAGCAAAACTACATATCCGCCACTGCAAGACATTAGATGATTGAAACATTCAATCACTACGACCACGAACTTTTCGGGGAATCGTATTGCCCAAGTTTGTTTCATTGCTGCTGTACGCGCACATCTGTTGTTCTGCTTCATGGTCAGTGATTGGATGTTTGAACTGTCACGTGTCTTGGGGTTCTACCCTCAAATCAGAGACGTGTGGTGCCGCTCAGAGACGTGCGGTGCCAGTCAGAGACGTATGGTGTCGCAGCGACCTTATTCTGATCGGTAGGGCCCGGTAGTTTTCGCGAAAAATTTTTTGCCCCACTTTGTTTTAGTGCCTTACGTGCTTATTTATTTGACAGTGCCAACCAGTACACGGATAACTGTGACACATCACGTCTATTATTTGCGGGTTTAACCTCCACACGCTGTGTGTTACGGCATCCAATCACTGACCACATAGCACAGATGCAGGTGCGCACGTGATGGCACTAAAATAAAGTGATACAAAAGTCTTTTCGCGAAAACTACAGGGTCCAACTGATCAGCATAACCAAATTTAAGACGTCACTTAATAGATACACGCTGCCAATAACCATGAAGCAAAGCGGCAGATGTGGACATTAGGCACTGCAACAAACTAGGGTAAATTATTTTCGTGGGAAGTTCATGTCCTTATTAATCACTGACCAATGAAGCAGAGCGGCAGCTGTGCACGGGAGTCAATGAATCAAACACAGTAATCGGGGTTGACAAAGAAAGACCAGTTTATAAACTATGCAATAACGAAAGACGCAAATAATTTAAAATAACAGAATACTCTTTTTATAAAATATGCAAGTAAGTACGCAAGATTGTAACGCAAGGGTTCGCCTGTCGACTGTTTGTCTGGCGAAAACAATTGAAACTAGTTTCAGTTGTTTTTAGAAGGCTGTGATTCAAAATTTCGTTACATTTGTTTTTGTGTTTGTTTAGAATGCGTCTTCAAGTACACGGTGGTAATATTTATTTGGTTGCTATTTTAAAATATCGCAACAACCGAATGTTTAAGAAACAGAGATGAATGACAAAACATAATCGTAATGGAAAAATATAGAGAGAAACTTTGTTGCCTCTCCGAAATTTTGAGTGGTAGTGTTGGTTACATCGTGTCGCTTGCAATGTTTATAAACGACTGAAACTTTGTTGCGTAGTTTACGAAATACGTCTCTAGCGTTGTTGCGTAGTTTATAAACCTGGCCTTATCGATATTACGAAAAAAAAAATATTTTTTTTCTCATATAAGGTAGACCTGAATAATAAAAATTTGTTGCGAATAATTTTTAATAATAAATATCCAGGTGAAATTTAATTATATACTCACAGTTGACAATTATGTAAATTGAAAATATTATATAACTGTCCGACAGCCACCCCACGTGTCCAAAGTTACCCCTGGTTACGGCAGGTGTAAAAATGTTTTCACTGAAACTGGGGTCCTTAATAGGACGGTACTATGCATCTATAGACTAAGAGCCATTTGTTTGTTGGATATAAATAATTCCCTGCTTCGAATTAGATTAACAGGATATATTTTAATCGTTTATCGAATGGTTTTAATTTTTTACTCTAAAGGCCAAGAATCGTTTTACAAGACTGTTTCAAATACGAAAAAATGTAGGTATGTTTTACTAATAACAAAAATTCCCATAGTCTATTGATGCATAACCACAGACAAAATAGTAATACAGACGTGAAATAACGTGGCGGCTGTTTTTATGCAGGCAAACTTCGCCGCTTATTGGCTGCCCGAGGTTGTTGATACCAGTCTCGTATATGTTTGGCTTCAGCAGGTTTCCTATTGGCATGGCTGCCGGCTAGCAGGACAGCCACTTTACGCTGATAGGCAGTAGGCGTTTCCGCCATGTTTCTGGCCAAAGCAGCCATTTTGCTGGCGTGTGTGACTGAGTTTGCCGTTATCCAGCTATTTCACTTGTGTTTCCCTAGACATTCTGTGACATAACACCGTTCAACTATCAAAAAGTTAACCCAGAATATGTTTTTTTTCCATTTATCCTTAAATTGGCTCAAGTGAGAGTAAAATCTAAAAATAGCTCAGAAAATCACATTTTTGAAAATATAATAATTACTATTTGATCTTAACCGAACGAGGTACCGCAACAGCATAACTTCTGACTTGCATACAGAAGGATCCGGATTAGGTTCCTGGATCCTGTCATTCCTGATTTTTGTTTGCCGAATTTTACTGTATCGCCATTGACGAATGCTGTAATGGTTACCGTAAACCGGGGTTACTTTGACCATTTCCGGGGTTACTTTGACAATTTAACATATTAGTTTTAGGGTTTTTTGGTAAATAAACAGATACTCTGAACCGAGTATTTTAAATAAGTCCTTTATTCCTTAAGCTAATGCTTAAAACTTTCGTTATTAAACAAAATAAAAACCAAAATTTTGAGTGGTCAAAGTTACCCCGCTAGGTCAAAGTAACCCCGGTTTACGGCACTTGACAGAGGCCATGGCCAACTCTTCTCCCAGCTCCTGTTCTTGTGTTAATTTGTGTGTCACCATCTCTAATGTCCTCGCTGTCGACTAGTAGTAATATCTAATAAAGTAAAAATAGTTAAAATATTTGTCTCTGAATAGTCTATTTATAGTAAAATATATGCGCAGTTTTTTATATATATTTTGTGCCTAGTATTACTCCCACTGTTTTCATTCTATGAATAGGGAAAACATATTTTCGGTATACTTTTCGCTAACCATTACAACATTTAAACTAACACAATCCGTACTGAATAATTCTGCAAAGTCGAATAATTATTCGCAACCCCCTGATCACATTTAATTTGTATTATTTTTGCACCAGGTCTCTACAGCTCTAAATATTAACTTTCGTATACGTTGTTTCTATTTTATACGTGATTTTCTGGCTTAAAAATTTACACATAACATTATTTATGTGAAAAAATCCATTATTTTTTTCGGTCATAAATAAATCCATTATTTATATAATTAATGGTCCTTAAATCTGAGATATAGAACATCACATATCTAAATAACAGCATACAATTACTTTTTCCGTTGTCAAATAATGACCCAATTTATTTCCTATTATTTACTGTTAGAAAAGAAGCAAAATATTGCTTGTTGTGTTGAAGAAAATGCCAGAGAATATTAATGGCTTGTACCATAATAATTTAATTGTGTTTTAGACTACTATTTTCAGAACATGAAATGTCAAAACACTTCTATCCAGATTTGGAAAACTCAAAGTTTTTTTTTTTAATTTGATTACAATAGTGTTCTTAATTCCAGTTTTCTAACAAACTCTCGTACACCCATGTATTTATTATTATTATTCTTTGTTCTTATACAATCAATTAAAAAAGTTGCAATAACATTAACTACGTCGTAACATGTGAACACGTTATGAAACGATAAACACTGTTACTAATATTACTAGAGGATGCAATGATAAGCTCATAGTACAACTTCGGACAGCAAAAATTCTGTCGTGCTTGCTTAATTGTACGGGCAATAAAGCTACACAATGAGGTTTGCGAATGAAGAGTGCTACATTAAATAAATATTCAGATATTCAGTTTGCATTTAGTCTGTTGAATATGTTGAGTCATGAAAACTCCGTTTGGGAATAATTAGAAATATTTAAAGTAAAAAAAAATGTATTTCTTCATTAACATTTCCCATAACCAACACATGCGTAGAGGACAACTATTCTGATCTGTTTGTTACCTCCTAGCTCATTTAATGAAGCCATATCCAGTAATAAACGATTTAGTTAATTTTACTATTGAAAGTCAGTTAGAAATCATGTTATATCAGATTTAAAGTTTCTCAATAAATGTATTTTAAATTTAAAAAGAATATGCATTTACTTCTGTAAAATTTGTGGGAATCTGGTACGGAGTAAACATAGTAGGAGCTAAACACTGAAGTTTTGAGAATTGGTGAGTATGTCATCATGAGATAAGTATGAAGCAACGTGGAAGACAAGAACGCGGGAAACAAGAGAACCGCGAGAAATCTAACTAGCTAACGCTAATTCCTGCAAACGTTTCCAAGTCACAGAAAATGTCGAGACTCGAACCCGAATCGCCGTGGTGTATACGGCAAATCGTCTGACCACAATACTCCAACGAAACCATAGGAATCTGGAAATCGTGGTGAGATATATTACACAATCAACATGTTTTGAACGATGTAAGCTTAAATGTTGCAAAGATATTACATGACAGACATAGGGATAAAAGTCTGAACATTGTTTGGCGGACGGGCAGACGAAACAATATATTTGAGATAGGAGTAGTATGAAAATGCCGGTCCGGGCACAGCGGCTGGCGGCTGTGGGTGTGTGGGTGACCTTGACCTTTGACCCCGTGACCTTGACCTTTGACCCCTGTAACCCGACACCTCGACGCCATCTTGTTTCCGGCCGCCATCTTGTTTCCGCCTGCCATCTTGTTGCCACCCGCCATCTTGTTTCCGACCGCCATCTTTAAT
>PNEQ01103332.1:0-16123 GCA_003012365.1 Medauroidea extradentata | reverse complement strand
ATAACAATAACATGCTTGAATACCCAAAGCAACAAGCGCGATTACAATTACCAATACGCACCAATACTTATAAATACATCTTTCAAAGGTAGGTCAATGCACAATAGAAACGCAGACACTATTTCTGAGTCTCCATATATCCTCTGCGCACGAAACGCCCCTCGTCCATTCTTCCTAACATAATCTCCCTGCCAACGAGGACATTAACTCAATATTCAAATGCGAAGATTACCACTCTCGCCGATCTCCCGTAACGGAAAAAGCCTTGCAACCCATCCATTTCACAGGAATTCCAGTTACACCAACGCTACTACCTCGTAGAGCTGAATCCCCCTCCAGCGGTACCGCGCGGTGCGAAGTCGCGCGCCCGACAAATGTTTGTTAGGGCCTCTTCTGCACCAACTAAATCAACCTGTCTATTTTACTCACCAACCGCCTCGGGCTGTGTAGGAAGTAGATACGTACGATTGCAAGACGAACCCACTTAAGTTTCGTGTTGCGTCTCACGCACATCGGCGACCAACAGGATACAAAAACCCTTCGTGACTACTCTTCGGTACAGGCACCTCTCCCATCGAACGCTGGCCTCAGAATGCACTTCTCCCCGATGCGAGCAGCGCTCGCCTCCACCCGCGCGCCCCTACCGCCGGTCGGCGGAACTAGCCTACCCCCCCCCCAACCCCAGGCCGCTCTCCTCCATGGCCAGTGGAAGAGAGGAGCGGGGTGGGTGGGGGGAAGCCAGCACCGTCAACCAGGGCAACCCAACTCCTAAATAATTCCCTTCACGCTAACCACAAGTCACTCACAAGAAGGAAGGGTGAAAAGACTTCCCCCAAAACTCAAAATTGAAGAAGAAACCCCCCCTAAAAGGAAATAGAAAAACTCAAAATACTCAAAACCCGGCGGGAGCTCGCTCAATAACACAGCACCAATCCCTATCAATTGTATCTGTGTCTAAAATTAACTCGCCTTCACTGCTAGGGTAACCTAGGATAGGAGGAGAAATTGTAATGTCCGTTAATTTTCTAAATGAAGATTCACATTTGGGGGTTCAGAACATTTTATTTTCGTGTTGATCAACTCATGTAATATTAATGCAATTGCCAACTCATGCACAAAATGCTGATAATAAACACGAAACCCCAGGATATTTCTTACTTAAGTCCAATCAGTTGGCTGTGGCCAGTCTATGATAGATTTCATCTTCTCAGGATTTGTTTCTATTCCTTCAGCAGTTAACACATGCCCCAGAAAGTTCACTTTTCTTTGAAAGAGATACAATTTTTTGAGAAGTAGCTTACAAGTAGCTGCTGTTACCTTCTGAAACACAGATTCATAATGTGGGGAATGTTCTTTGAATGTCTTTGCTATAACCACAATGTCATCTAAATAAACCTGACAAATATTCAAAGGTAAGTAGTCTTTCCATTAGTTGTTCGAATAAAGCTGGAGAATTGCATAGTCCAAAAGGAATTTTCCTTGTATAGAAAAGGTAAACTTCTCTCTGTCATCTAGGGCCACTTCACATTGCCAGTAATCGCTTTTCATGTCGAAGGTTGAGAGCCATTGGGACCCAGCCAGGCGATGCAAAGTGTCATCTATCTGAGGAAGCGAGCAAGAGTCTTTCCTGGTCACTTCATTCAGCTGCTGCTAATCTACACAAAATCTTATGGAGCCTTCTTTCTTCTTAACCAACACAATGGGAGATGGCCAAAGGCTGATCAATGCATCTATCACATCTAGATTATTCATTTCCTTCGTAATGCCATCAGCCACCTCATGTGAGGCCAGATATGCTTGATAGGTCTGGACTCTCTTGTATCAATATGGTAGCATGCGAAGATTTCCTCCCAAGATCATTTTGAACCACATGAAAAAGCATTATAATTCGTCATAAAGAGTCATGCAACAGCCTTCTTTTGTCTCCAGTCTAGATCCTTTTTGTCATCTCCAAAGTGGATCTGGCACAGTATACTTAACATGGACCTCCCTTAAGTCCTTAAGCCCAGTTATGTTTATCTGGGAAACTTGCTTACACAATCAGTTTTGGCACCTTCCTCAAGAGGAATTACCTTGTCATTCAAGTTTTTCATTACGACAGATGGATTATCCAAGCTTGGTACTCTATCACTGAGGTTACTTCCTCTTATCATAGGCTCAATAAATCTCAAGGGTGTCACAAATTTACCTACACTGCACCCTGGTATCACAATTTCACTGGAAGCTGGCAGCACAGTGGCCTGATAGGGAACTACTGGACAGCTGATTGGTGATGATAATTCAGGTTGTGGTATCAATACCAAATTTCAACAACTCTCAGGACCCCAGTCAAGTGTCAATACAGCATTCTAATTTGTGCAGTACATCTAGCCTTAATATAGGCGGTTCGGAATAAAGTGTGCACTCAAAAAAGCCCTGCTTAAGTTATATTTTCAGCCATTTCATATCTTTGCGCTCGTAACGGCTAACGATGGGCAATTTCTAACCTCTCTGGACACGTCACTTGATGGTTGCGCATGCAAAATAAATTGTGCAGTCAGTGTAAACCCATACAGTTTGTTTAATAAAACTTTATTCATTATATTAAATACAATAGTGTCGATTGTGGTTGCTGTTATCTCAACTTTGTTGTATTTAAATAAGAAAATACGCGGTACTATGTTGCGCAATTTCGCTGCCAACCATACAAGCAGTAAAGCGAATACAGATAATGCTAAATTGTATGCAGCAACGGCTAGTGATATTTTTCAAAGGTTAAATATTTAGTGCTCACTTTATCCCGAATGACCTATAAACAAACATCAGCAATATCTGCTATGTAGACTTTGTGTTCCAAATCAGGGCGTCTACTGACTTAGGGATTTGAAATTCCAGTACATTCCAGTATAATTATTGTATATTTTCAGTATATTTCCAGTATGACTGTGCGAGCAGATGATTGGTTGAATGGCCCGGAAAGAAAACCAAGCAGCGTGTAGGAATGGTTGAACGTACTTGAAAGAGCCTGTTTAGCTTGGTGAAGAGCTTGTGCGGCGTGTGGTTAAGGTTTTGTTATATCTCCATCACTAGTGGCGAACAAACATTTCCCCGATCACATTATAGCTATACAATTTTGTTTCTAATTAAGGGGGTTGAACATCGGATTTGGTGGTTTCCATTTAATTTAGACTACAACCAAAATAATTTCCAGTATTGACCAATTAATTCCAGTACATTCCAGTATTTCCAGTACATAAAAAAATATCCAGAACAGTTACAGTATTTCCAGTATCAGTAGACACCCTGCAAATTGAGAAAACCCAATTTTATCTCCCTCTTTTGCTCCCTTTCACAGTTTTGGTCTTGCCTTCCTACCGTTGATATTGTCCGACAACATCAATCTTGTGATTGCTGGAGAAGGGGTCCTATAATGTCTGGTCTGACAACAATAATGGTCGTCCCTGTATCTACGACCATCTGACGGGGTACGTCATCCAGGCTGCCCTATAACAGCAATGCATCAATTCCTGTTCCACCAAACATACTTGAAAGAATAGTGGGGCTGTACCTCCAGCAATCAGCAACCTTTGCCCATCAAGTCAAGTGTTTATATGTTTCCTGAATTTTGAGCTGATTGGTTGGTCTTATCTGGCTCTCGGTCCTGATTCCCTCATTGATATTGTCTGCACTGAACTCTCAGGTGTCCTGGTTGTCCACACTTCACACACTCTGATCAATTTTGTGGTCAAGGGTGCCAACTCTGCTGGAAATTACATTCATTGCATTGATTGCATTGTTAATTTCCTTAAGGGTATTCTCGATGCTGTTCCTCTCTTCACCGCTTGTTAGTACCGCTGCTTGCACCACTTGCCGCACCGCACTGACTAATTTCCAGTGCAAGGGCTAGAGCATCTTGCATGGTTATGAGGTGCTGTCAGGCGCATTGCTTGTCACACCACCATGTCAGCATTGACTTCAATGAAGAAGCTAATGACAATCACATCACTTTAGGCTGAGTGACTGTAGGCTAAATAATTTTAGACTGTATGACTTTAGGCTGAGTGACTGTAGTCTAAATAATTTTAGACTGTATGACTTTAGGCTGAGTGACTGTAGGCTGAATTATTTTAGACTGTATGACTTTAGGTTTAACGACTTTAGGCTGAATAATTTTAAACTGTATGACTTTAGGCTGAGTGACTATAGGCTGAATAATTTTAGACTATATGACTTCAGGTTGAGTGACTGATGGCTGAACAACGTTAGGCTGTCTGACTTAGGCAGAATGACTGTAGGCTGAATAATTTTAGGCTGAACAAAATTTTTATCTTGACTACTAAGACACGAGAGCTGTTGTATTTTTAGGCTAAATTACTTTAGGTTGAATAATTTTAGGCTGAGTGCCGGTCCAAGTGTGCAATAGCAGGAAATTTTAAGTTTTGTGCCATTTGCATCTTTATGTTCTTTATGTATCTTTATGTGGTTGAATATTTTGCTCCTAGGTGACAGCACTGTAACGATACATCAAAGAGTATGGTAGTGTAAGTTATAAACTAAAGATAGTGCCACAAATGTTATGTTTTTGACATGTTCATCTAGCGACAATAAAGGGTATATCTTATAAAGAGTGGAGATAAAAAAATGCTCTTTTTTTGTCTAAAGCTTATCAAACAACACTTTTTCATTAAAGAAATTTTTAAGAGCCAAACATTTCAACATTAAAACATTTGGTTTTTTGCAGTATTTTGCACAGTGTGAAAATTAACGCTTATTACACTGGCAGAATTATCACATTTATTCAGTATTAATACTTCACTGTTTTGTATTTTATTTCTACAAAAGTGACGTAAGTAACATAGGTATACAATTAAAAACATTTGAAAACATTTTAATGAATGCTTATCTACTCAGATATTCTGATAACGAAAGCAGTTTTGTGTATAATATGTGTTTAGTATTTTATGATATTGTCTCGAATGCATTCAGATGAAGTTCATCCAAATTTACAAGAAGGTTTTCCATGTTTTAATTAGCATAGCACAAAAATTAAAAATAATACTGCTACATAAAAAAACTATTGGAGATGAAACAGTGTAAGGTGTAATATATCTTTCAGGCATGAATTTGATACATTAGAAACATATTCTTAGGCGTACATCAACAATCAGACTTAGTATCCTAATACAGTACTCACAAGTTACAGTCAACTTTGTTACAACATAAAGTTACAGTTGAAAGTAACTTAATAATTACATACTTGTAAAAATGCACATTTCCAAGACGTTTTAGTGTGTAAAGATTCATTAATGTATGGCTCAATTGCCTAATTGGATTGTTGTAATTTTCAATGAAATCCTAAGGAGAAAATTACGAAATTTGCTACTAAAGGGTGAATTATATTTATCTTGTGCTACAGAACAAGAAGGTATCACAGTTGAATTTTTAACGCATATTTAGCCCGCAACCAGTCCAGGGGCGTCATTTCAGGTTTTTCTAGGGGGGGGGGAGCAAGATTTTTTTTTCGGCAACAGTGACCTTGTTGCATCTTTTTAATTAAGCATGTATAAATTAGTAACTTTAAAAACAAAACTTCAATTTTATGTGCTTAAGTTAGCATTATTTAAATGACAAAATACAAAAAAAATGATTTTACACACTTAAAATTCTAAATCCAGGGGGGGGGGGGGCATTTGCCTTCCCCCCATGCACCCCCCTAAATGATGCCCCTGAACCAGTCTAAAATATTAAGAATATAATGGAAATTGCTGGACTGATAGCAGGTTAAATACATGTTAAAAGTTCTACTGTGACGTGTTTACTGTAGCTCAAGAAGCAGTCAAATGTATGCTATGATAGAAAATATCACATTTTTCTTCTTGACAATTAAAAAAAATTAATTAATTTAAAAAATTCAATAAGACTGATGCGTAGCCTAAAGCACCTGAGAACTGTTTATTAATTTTTGGTATACTATTTAACTGAGCTATTAAATATGAATGTAGTCTAACTAAAAATATTTAACCAAGTGGGAAATGAAAAAGTTAAACAAAATGCTTGAAAACTTGATTATGTACTAGTTTAAACAATCCATACATAAAGGAAATAATTGCAACTGTAATTACGTTCCTCTGCAAATAATGAATTACCATTGCCAGAGGTGTTGGGAGAAGTAGGGTAAACATTGGACACGTGATTAATATGCCTGCTAGCAATGTGAAAAGCAATCAATTTCCTACCTCAGAATTTTCTACTTGAATAAAATATTTTATGAACGTTGCAGTTGACAGGATTTTAAAGGGCCGAAGCCCACAGTCCAATGAGAGGTTCATTGTTCTGTCTCATGCATGGTGGAAGGGATATGTTTGACCATCATCCCCTCTTCCTACGCATACGAGGAGGTGATCTTTGGTTTCCACACCGTCACATTCATCCCACCTCTTTTCCGGTCATTAATGAGCTATTTCATTTTGTTAAATTAAACTGCTTTCTGTAATCAAAAGCTCTTTGGCCATAGAACTTAATGGCCTCTTTCATAGCCTTGTCCAGATACTATATCCCGTAGATCTAGGAGGTCCATGACTATATTGTTCACTGCCAGTAAATGTCTATCTTTATACTCAGGGTAGGAGAACAAGTAAGTTCAAACCCCACCCCCTCGCCCAATCGCTTTAGTTTCTCTTCAGAGTAGACATTGTAGTCGCAAAAATTTTCAGGTCCTCCAGTTTTCTTATACATTTTCCTAGTTCAATATCCTCTTAGATGGTGTGAGACTCCTGTTTATTCCAATAAACTTCAACATTTGGATGTCTGGGAGGCATGGTTAAAGATACTTACTTTTTGTCCTCTAGTACGAAGAACAATTTTAATAAATATGCTGAACTTGTTTCCAGAGCTCATCTTGGGAACGTTCGTGATTTTCTGCTTGTGGAGAATAGTCACTTCTCTTTTCGATGTTCCTTCGGAAGCGGTGCACTATATCTCTTCTCCTGTTTCTTCTAACCATGTTCCTATAATGGTTATAATACAGATCCCATAGCGCAGACAGACATGCTCATACAAAGACCACCGGCTGCCAGAGGAATGACCAGTACCTCCATATACAGTGTTCTCGATTTTCAACCATCGTTTTCAGCTTCATCAGGTGTAGTATCCTAGCCGTTATCGCTGGACACTCAGACGGACTGTTCCGAGCGGTTGAAACAGTCTAATTGTAAGGCATTGCAAATGGTACTCTATTAAAGAGTAATCAGGGCTGGAGAACGTAGCGAGCAGGTGTTGGAATAATAGTTAAATCGATGTTCTAATGATTCTTGATTTATTACTGGCGATTACTTGGTACAATGATACATTAGTGTACAAGACACATATACCTCACTATGTTACACGACTGGCCAAGGGGCGGAGAGCAAAGTTATCTCACGTCGATTAAGAAGCCATGGAGTGCCTTACTGCGATCTGCTAAAGTGGCTGGCCATTTGCAGTGGTGGGATGCCTTACTGCGATTTCCCTAGTACTGTCGTCGAGTGAGATTGAAGACCACCTCTCGAGTGCTCTCTGACCCTACTATTTAAGCTCCATACTGACCTTGTTTGGTTCCGGACGGAGAGAAAACAGCACATCACAGGTGTCTACAAATTCATTGTTTTCTCCGCCGTCCCGGAGCTGTGGACGCTGGCCCAACATGCCCTCTGGCCAGCAAACATGGGGCGCCACCAAGTGAAACTATGTCTGGTCACGTACGCCCGATGTCCGCTGCCAGAACCTCAGCCGACGTATACGGCACCTCCCCCCTTAGGGTAAGAAAACAATGATGTTTACAGTGATCATTGTTTTCGTAATTATTCAATTTATCTCCGTTTACTGCCTCTTTGACCTTTGGCTCTAGTGGCTGAAGTTCTACATTGTCCAATGATCTGAGACTTCGTCTCGGACTAGGCTTATCACATCTAACATACGAACTATCACTTGATCCATTTATATTATTTACAATAGTTGGCTTAAAACGAATACCCTTTAGACAATCACAATTATCATTTGGCCAGAATCGACCCATTACATTGTTGAATACATTGTATTTCTTACAACACTTCCACAAACAATTCATTAAAATGATACATATTATTACAACTGCAATGTACGTTAGTATTGTCAACTTTCCAACAGAACTCGAATGTGCTTCCCTCCATTGTTCTTCTTCAATTAGTTTTTCAACTTCTTCAATTTTATGAGAAGCAAACTTTAAATCATCTACCTGGTTAACAACATGCTTTAGTGGCAAATCTAATTTTATGTCCGCCAAATTTAGTTTTTCATCTTCCCTAGCACAACAATCAATATCTAGACTAATACTAGGTACAATATCCTTCTTAGTAACATTATTTGTTATTATAGATTGAGTTTGCAACAATATATTTGAACCATAACCATTACAATTACCTAAGAATTTTAGTTTACCTGTTCCTATTAATACATCATCATGTGGCTCCTGGCCACTACACAACACTGTTAATTTGTCTGGTTATGGTGTACAAAATATCCACTCGTTTCCCATTAATGGTATCCATAACGGTCTTTCTAATTCTACTATTCTTTTTTTTTTGCACAATCATTTGGAATTTGTCTGGTATAGCTTAACAATTTTGCTTCGCATTCTTCGTGCAAATTAGTACTTAACAATGGAAAAGATTGTTTACATACAAACCATTCTTTCTGAATTGACTTACAATTATCTAACTCTATTTTATTTACCTTAGCATAATACAACTTACTTACTTCCATCATTGATATTTCCTTCTCTGGTTGTATGAATATGAATTTCTTTGATGAGTTTGCTACTTTAATTGGTAATGGTAACACCTTGTACACATTATATTTATAATGGTCTACCAGAGGTAAGATAACAATATACGCTAATACATTGTCGATCAAATACACTTCTAGTCGCATTATATTCAATAATTTATGACTGTAACTCACACTCAATGGGATAGGTAAGGATAACTCCTGAGGTAAGTGACTTTTGTCTCTCTGAAAATAATTCATTATCTGTATAGGAGTAACCACATGGGGTTGGAGGATTCCCTTTTGAGTATTCAAGATTGCATCAATCAAAATATTATACTGTTGTTTAACTTCCCGTATCACAAAATTTAATACTGAAATGTGTTCATTTATCTCTACTTTTAATGCCATATTATTAAATTTTTCTTTTATTCTTTCATTTCGCTCATTTACTTGTTTACGCAATTTTTCAAGCCCTTCTTTTAATTGATTCTCATTTTCAGTTGTTTCTTTTACCGTTCGATTTACCGTCTGTAATGTTGACTTAACTATTAACATTTGTTCTTTGCTTAACCTTAGGAACTGTAATCGTTCGTTTTCTAAGTTTTTTTTCTTTTCATTGCAATAATTCGCATCATCTTCATCTAGCATTCCAAATAAGACTCGATTTAACTGACCTATTATGTTAAATGGAAAAATACTTCTTTTCACTATCCTTGTTCCTCCTTCTGGTTTTACTTGTGTCAGCTGCTTTATCAAATTTCCTAATGATTTGATTTCACTTACTGCTATCATACTACTCTTTATTTTTGTGGTACATTCCGTCTTATTTTCTAGTTCCCTATGCGCATTACAATGTCTTTAAGTTAATTTTGCATATTCTTTTACCTACACATAATTGTCCTCTATTTGTGACAGGTTGACATAGGTAACCAATCGCCATTCACTGTTGAATAGTTGCGCTTCGCCCATATGCTCGTAGTATATACCTGGTGACTCGTTGATTTTCTGTACTTTGAAATCTATCTGCAGGCTGATCTGCAGAAGTAGGCCTAGGAGCAATAGCATCCTAACTGCCGCCATTCTCCCTACAACACACATAATTAAAGTCTGTTGGCGTGCACGTTCAGGGTTTTATTTTTCTTCAATTGTAATTTACAGTTTACTCCTTTTACTTCTATGAACTGATACTGTCCTACCCACTGACTGCTTAGTTTTTTACTACGTCCTCGCCTAACTGATTCGTCAAATAATAGAACCATATCTGCCGGTCTGAAAACAGGTACGTGACTCGTTTTATCGTACAGTTCCTTGTTCTTTTCCTTACTGCTTATCAGCTTTACCTTTGCTAGTTCGTACGCTGCCTGTAGTTTAGTTTTAAGTTCTCTCGCATAGTTACTGTAGTAATCGGTACTCTCTTCCGTACGTTTTTGCAAGACTCCTGGGATGTTTGCCTTTTTCCCAAACAATAATTCATACGGTGTGAAACCCGTGGATGAGAGTGTAGTGTTGTGTTGTAAACAAACATCGCGAATGGCACCCATTCGTGCCAATTTGTTTGGTCGGCTGCAATGTAGTGTCTCAAATATTCTATTAAGGTACGGTGACATCTTTCCAAAGCACCGTTGCTTTGTGGATGGTAGCTAGTGGTGTTAAGTTTCTTTATTTTCAGAATCCTACATACTTTCTGCATTATTTCACTCATGAAATTAGACCCTTGATCCATCAAAATGCTATTAGGAATTCCATATTTCAATACTACCTGTTCTACAAAGACTTTCGCTACGGTTTCCGCATCCTGTTGTTTGATCAGAAACGCTAACGTAAATTTAGTCAAATCATCTTGCACTGTCAATAGATATCTATGCTCTTCCGTTGTCACTGTTAACAGACCTACTACATCTAAAAAACATTTGTCAAACGATGTTTCCGAAGTACTGGTAATAACTAAGGGCATCTTTGTTTTTGGCTGAATGAGTTTATTCCTTTGACAGCTCTTGCAATGTTTTATGTACGTTTCTATGTCCTCTCTCATGTGTGGCCATTCGTAGTACATCTTTATTCGCCGTAAAGTGCGGTTCATACCCTGATTGGACTACCGTACATTTCCCTTAATATCCTCGCCTTCTCTTCTTGTGATATGTCGCTTGTGAGTGGTACGTCCTCTTTTACTTTCTCGTCGCGTATTTCGCTTTTTTGTTTACCCTTTTCCTGATCTGATTTTTCTGCAGCGCAGCTCCTACTAAGTCCATCGGCATGTGTTATAGTACTCCCTTTGCGGTACCTAATTTCAGAGTCATATTCTGACAATTTAATTCTCCATCTCATTAACCTAGAGGACGGATCCTTGACGCTAAATATCCACGTCAGTGGTTTGTGGTCTGTGCAAATTATGAATTTTCTGCCTAGCAGATAATTCCTGTAATACTTAACAGCCCAAACTATGGCCAATAACTCCCATTCACTTGTACTATAGTTTCTCTCGGCCTAATTTAGTGTTCTGCTAGCATATGAAACTGACAAGTCTTTTCCTATTTCTACTTGTGACAATACTGCTCCTACCGCTTCTTGACTAGCATCTGTAGTCAGTATGAACTGTTTACTAAAATCTGGGTACTACAAAATAAGTTCGGTTGTCAATATTTTCTTAAATTGGGTAAATGCATGTTCTTGTTCTGCCTGCCATATAAATGCTACTCCTTTCTTCAGTAACGTATGCAGCAGTTTAGCAATTTGGCTAAAACCTTCAATAAACCATCTGTAATAACTGCAAATACCTAAGTAGGCTTTTAATTGTTTGCTATTTTGCAGTGTCGGAAATTTCAAGATTTTCTCGACATTTCGCGGGTTTGGTCTCACACCTCCCTCTGTTACTACATGCCCTAAATATACTACTTCCTTCCTAAGGAACTCGCATTTGTCGGGTTGGATTTTTAGGTTATGCTCTCTTAATCGATCAAGTACTTCCTGCAGCCTACTGTTATGTATTTCCAATGACTGGCCGTACACTATGATATCATCGAGGTACACAAGACTCTTAATGTCTTGTAAACCCGACAAGACTGTTGTCATCAGCCTTTGAAATATCGATGGTGCTCCCTTTAACCCAAAACATAGTCTTTTAAACTCGTAGTGACCTGTCGGCGTGCTAAACGCGGTTTTAAGCTGGTCTTCCCTTTTTAACAGACATTGGTGATATGCAGACACCATGTCGAGGGTGGTTATATACTTAGCTTGCCCTAATTGATCTAAAATACCTGCTATCTGCAGAATTGGGAACGAATTTCCCACTGATACCTTATTCAGCTCGCGAAAATCGAGCGCTACCCTGAATTTGGGTTTTCCTGAGGCGTCAGTTTTCTTTGGTATAACTAAAAGTGGACTATTCCAAGGACTTGTGCTTAGTCTAATAATGTCCTTATCTAAAATATCTTTCACCTGTTTTTCGACTTCCTCCTTGTGTATTTCTGGTACCCTATATTGCTTCTTATTAATTGGTTGTACATTTTCCTCTAACGGGATTGTATGCTCAACCAAATTGGTACCTCTTAATTTGTCTCCCTCCAGAAATAATACGTCGTTATACCTGTGAGAGAGTGAGCGTATGCTCCTATAGTCCTCACGGTTGAGATGTTCTAATCAAAGTTTCTCATTTAGCCGGGCTATTCTTGTATGTTTGTCCCGACGTGCCTACTATTAGGGACTAACTTTCAATCTCCTCTAGCAATAACTCTGGTACTTTCACCATCACTACTTCGTCGTTGGTGTTTACAATACACGTTACGCACTTTCCCTTTCGCAGCATCGTCAATGTATCGGCCAGAAATATCCCCGACTAGATTTCTTGTTTCCTGGTCATCCCTACGGGTGGCCCTCGAGCAAATAATTCCACGACACTTTCACATCGCGGTTCCAGTGAAATAAACATGACTTTGTCCTCGGGTCTACGACTTATCATCCCGAAGCTCAAGTCCTCTCAATTTTACTCTACCTATTCCGTAGTCCCTAATATTCCGTCGTATGGAATCTGTTTTGGAACCTGTAAGAAGAACTTGATTTGTTCTCTCCCTACCTCTAATGTGAGTGTTTTCCTACCTTCGGTCGTCATCACATCGTTTGTGATGCCTAAAATGGCAGTGTTTTCCACCGCTATAACTGTCTCCCGCAATGCTTCAGGCAATATACTCTGTTTTATTAGGCTAATTTCTGATCCCATGTCTACCAGAAACTTTATTCCTTGTTGCAATTCTGTGACATACCAGTTAACCATGCAAGGGATATTGTTTTCCTTCGCACTTCTCGTACGTTTACCTGTCACGTCGTTTATTTCGTCGACTATCTTTTGAGTCTGACCCGGGTTGTTTGCTACTTTGTGGCAAACTTTGTTCTTAGACACGGAGACTGGAACTGGTTGCCTGGTCTGTCTCCCTAAGCATTTCCCGACATGTTCTTTGCGCTGTTACAACTGTATCTCCCGCTGGGTTTATCGCAATATTTTCCGTCGTGGTTTTCACCTGCAAAATTTTGCCTGTTCGGACACACAGCTCTAAAATGACCTCGCTTACCACAATTGTGACAGATAATTTCCTGCCCTGTTTACACCCCTTTTGGTTCCCGTTTGTTGGGATCACAGATTTCAGTTCACTTTTCTCCGGTTTACTGGTGGTTTTTTCACGTTGAGACAAGATATTACTCTCTTCTTCTAGAGCTGATTCTACTGCAGCACCTAAACTAATTAGTGAGGCTTTATTGCTGCGAACAAGTGTCTGAATTCTTTCATTTGCAAAGCCCAGTATGAAAGACGCTTTAGCCAGATGATGTACCAAAGCTAAGGCTCCTGCTTGGTCGTCGCCCGTACATACTCTACTGGCAGCTTCTTTAAAGTCGGTCTGCATAGTGTCTATTCTGCATCCCCACGAAGCTATTGTTTCCACCTTCCCTTGCCGCGCACTAAACATTCGACAAGCATAATAGTCTAGGGTTCGTTTGGTCGCATAGTTTTCTTCGAGAATATCACCGACATCATCCCAATTATTTGTGGCAGTTCTCACTAAAATTTTCGCTTTTGCATCTCCCGTTATCTTTGCTTTGACAAACTTTAATAATTTCATGGTCTGCGGGAGCTGCAAGTTCAAATGCGGCTTCAACATTATCTATAAATTTGCGTAGTTTTCTCTTATCTCCGTTAAATGACTCAGAAAATAACTTTAACGCTTCGCTAATAGAGCAGTAACGAATGCCCTCATCCGCCATTATGAATGCTCAAATTGGTTAGGAGAAATATTGACTCACCCTTAATCTACGTAGTCAGCCGCTTCTTCTGTTCTTCTCCCTCCGTTCTGCGTTATCGTGTTGAGTTGCCGCTTCCCACTGTTGTTTATCTCCGATGCCCAGTGGCCCCATGACCTCCGGCCTCGTGCCTCTAGTGGGTGTGGTTGCCCGCCGCTGTGTTCAGACCCTCAGACTCGTCGCCGTGATGCTCCCACCAAGGCGTCGTCGCGATTTTCCCGTCGTCTCCTCTTCGTAGCAACACCCGATTATCCGGCTCGCCGTGAAGTTTTCTTCACCCTGATGTGTCAGTCAACACCCCACATCTGACACCAGAAACTTATGTAGTATCCTAGCCGTTATCGCTGGACACTCAGACGGACTGTTCCGAGCGGTTGAAACAGTCTAATTGTAAGGCATTGCAAATGGTACTCTATTAAAGAGTAATCGGGGCTGGTGAATGTAGCGAGCAGGTGTTGGAATAATAGTTAAATTGACGTTCAAATGATTCTTGATTTATTACTGGCGATTACTTGGTACAATGATACATTAGTGTACAAGACACGTATACCTCACTATGTTACACGACTGGCCAAGGGGCGGAGAGCAAAGTTATCTCACGTCGATTAAGAAGCCATGGAGTGCCTTACTGCGATCTCCCTAGTGGCTTTGTTGCCGTAGCCTTGGAGTGCCTTACTGCAATCTGCTAAAGTGGCTGGCCATTTGCAGTGGTGGGATGCCTTACTGCGATTCCCCTAGTACTGCCGTCGAGTGAGATTGAAGACCACCTCTCGAGTGCTCTCTGACCCTACTATTTAAGCTCCATACTGACTTTGTTTGGTTCCGGACGGAGAGAAAACAGCACGTCACAGGTGTCTACAAATTCATTGTTTTCTCCGCCGTCCCGTAGCTGCGAACGCTGGCCCAACATACCCTCTGACCAGCAAACATGGGGCGCCACCAAGTGAAACTATGTCCGGTCACGTACGCCAGATGTCGTTGCCGGAACCTCAGCCGATGTATACGGCACAGGTTCCTCCAGCCAATCATCGACCTTTGAAGTACCTCTATGACATCATACATAAATGGGTGAATAATACAGTTTCCCTCCTTTTAAGGCCAATGTTTCTATCCATCATGATTATTCCATTCCGCAAGTTATCTGAGGCTATTAGCTCGCAGGTCCCTCACCTTATCACAATCCCATAACACATGTTGAACTGTGTCTTCAACTTGACATGCTATGCACAGCGACGACTGTACTAAGCCAAAACCATGTAATTTTGTTTTGAAATTTCCATAACCCATTAGTATCTGTGCTAGCTCATGAGTTACATCAAGCAATTTGAGTTTCATTCTCTCCTGGATACTGGGAACTACCGTATCTGCCTTTATCATTAGTACCCCAGCGTTCTTGCCATGCCGCAATGGTTATGGTTCTGGCTTTTTCGCTAGTATCCCAGGGTTCTTGCCATGCCGCAATGGTTATGGCTCTTCCTTTTTCGCTAGTATCCCAGCGTTCTTGCCATGCCACAATGGCTACGGATCTACCGTTTTCGCTAGTATCCCAGCATTCTTGCCATGCCGCAATGGTTATGGCTCTGCCTTTTTCACTAGTATCCCAGCGTTCTTGCCATGTCGCAATGGTTACGGATCTACTGTTTTCGCTAGTATCCCAGCGTTCTTGCCATGACGCAAGGGTTATGGCTCTTCCTTTTTCGCTAGTATCCCAGCGTTCTTGCCATGCCACAATGGCTACGGATCTACCGTTTTCGCTAGTATCCCAGCATTCTTGCCATGCCGCAATGGTTATGGCTCTGTCTTTTTCATTAGTACCCCAGCGTTCTTGCCATGCCGCAATGGTTATGGTTCTGGCTTTTTCGCTAGTATCCCAGGGTTCTTGCCATGCCGCAATGGTTACGGATCTACCGTTTTCGCTAGTATCCCAGCGTTCTTGCCATGTCGCAATGGTTATGGCTCTGCCTTTTTCGCTAGTATCCCAGCGTTCTTGCCATGCCATAATGGTTATGGCTCTGCCTTTTTCGCTAGTATCCCAGCGTTCTTGCCATGCCGCAATGGTTACGGATCTACCGTT
>PNEQ01103331.1:0-16122 GCA_003012365.1 Medauroidea extradentata | reverse complement strand
AATAGTATGTACAAAATAAAGGTTCCAAGACACAACTCAACAGAAAGATCTTCTACAACAAGACTATACTGGACAGAAGCTCACAACAGACTAAGACACAGAGCATCAAACATTTCCTCTACCAGACTCGTGAACGAGCAGGTTGAAACTCGCTTACACCAGGTCCGTGCAGGTTCAGCTGAAGACCTAGCCTCTCCAGATAAAAATCTCACAACACCAGACATGTAGGCAGGCTTGCTAACAATACAGAAAATGGATTTTTAAGCTTATATAAATTTTTGGTAACCATAATGCTTCAAGATGAAACATTTATGCATACCGAGGAATTACAAGTTATGAACTGTCACTTTTCAGCATGATACTGAATTTAGATTGATTAATAAGTTACATTTTGAACTTGACAAATTTAAAAACGTATAACATTTTTTGATAACTGCAAGTGTTTCAATTTTGAGAATTGTTTTTTTTCCCATAAAGTGTGTAAAATAATGATAAATTGAGTGTGCAAGGTGAAAGAATATTTCTCATGCTACTAATACAAAACATACAAATGTTTGATGTTTAAAGACCTTTATATGACACATGATATAAGTAATGGTTATTTTTAAACTTCTGAAAGCCTGAAAAGATTTTTGAAGATATTGTCCATAACTTTTTAACCAGTTTGAACCACAAAACTTTTTCTGTGAGGAATGGTTACATACCAACAGGAGTTTATACCTGCAAAGCAAAACAATTTTACATTCAGCCCTTTTCAGTAAGTTTAGTATGTAAGAAAGTTATGTTTATAGTAATCACAAGAAAGCGTGAACCCTTATCTGCAAGTTGGTAGAAACTGAAATTACATTAACTTTAATGGGAAATGAAATATTGATTATTTCGTAGATGGCTGCAACAGCTGATTTTGCTGCGCGGGCCACCGCATAAAAAGGGCCTATATCCAATACGGTGAGAGATAAAATTTTAATGAAAATGGTTTTCGCCTATTGGAACATGATAGTAACCGTAGTTAAATTATAAAAATTATACAAAATAGTCTAGCAACCTCCATTTGCTGATTTCACATGGAATGACCCTTACGTATAAGTTTTGTAGCATCAGGAAATTGGAACATTTTATGAAAGTTTATGGACTACTTGAAGTATACGCCCCCTGACGTCACAGCAGGGGAAAAGTATTGTGGGAAACAAAGCTTGTTTACAAACATGCTGATTTGTTAGTTGGTAGTTGCAGGAAGCAAAAATGTTGCACATTCATAGATTTGCACGCAAGGGTAAAATATATTAGTTTCAATTTCATGGTTAAGGTATGCAAATACATAAGATTAATGTTTACCTGAAAAAACTTCAAATTCCAAACAAATAACCAATTTTCTTGACGTACATCTCACTCGGGACATGTGAAGCCAAACAGCTAAATTAAGTTATGTTCGACTATGGTATCCATAGAGAAAGGAATTGTATCCCACACCTGACTGAAGCTCCGCCTCTTTTCACGCCGTTCATTGAGCTATGCGACATATGTAACAAAAAATATCCTCTTGTTTAACTGTCGAGGTCCTATTGTTTTCATTCAAAACGCACTTAAGAGCTCTGTGTGGTGTTTACAGTGAATGTCCACCGCCGACTGTGCGCTGAAAACAACGAAACACGTGCATACACAGTATTGCCTATGTTCTAGGCTCTGTGACAGTACACCTAATAATTTACCATGATTTTAATGAAAATGATACGTCCTAGACAGTTGCAACAAGAGGATCAATTTGATATATAAGTCACACAGCTCAATAAACTGTCATTAAATATTCTAATTTTCTGAAGCTACAAAACTTGTACGTAAGTAGAGGGTGACCACCCCTGTCATTTTCACAAGGATGGATGATCTTCACTAGAATTTACTATGGATTAGACGAGCCTAACAACTTAAAGCTATGTTTAGAATATTGTCCTTCCAAATTATTTACGTTCACACATTTTGGGAAAAATAACGTTTCAAAATTCAAAGACTTATCGCATCGTAAATATTACTTTTAGACACAAAGTTTTCTGTAAATTTTGTGCTTATTAATTACTGAGGAATCACCTCCGCACTTTGTCTGTAGAATTCAGCCCCATCCTGTATATACACAAGTGCATGTGTATATCATCACACTAATAGTCTCCCACGGCAAATATTATTCATAACTGATAATAATTACCATTTTGTACACCAGAATGGAACTTCAGTCATCAACTGTTAGAATGACAAAACTGCAAGTTGAGCTAACTCAGCAGCAATAAGCAGCAGGATAAATAGCTATAGCTGTCCACGCGAAAAGCAGTCTGAAGTTTGTCCTTGCCACTAACAGAGACTTCACCGGGGCCTTTATTCATAGAACTGCAAAGTTGACGTTCTGAGGTAGTTATAGACTCTTAAATGTAACAGGTTAATTGAATGAAAAACGTCTGATTTATCCTGTGCACAACAATTGGTGAAGGTGCCCTCAATAACATATTTTCAAAATATTCACTTCAAGTTTAATACCATTAGAAAGTTTTGCGGAAATGTATTTGGGCCCCAACTTTGAGATTAGTGAAATGATATATGTGAGCTGGTATTGTCGAGGTACCTAAGTGGAAAATGACCGGTTTAGACTATTTAACGACTACATGCAAATTGCACTAATTTTATCTGCCTTGCAGTTTTAGTGTTTCAAAATTGAATGTTTGCATGAAGCATTTAACAAAATTCGAGCCTATAACCTCCCGGAATGTAGACCTGAGCTACAAACAACTGTGTCACGTAACGTCGAAATAATTCATGGAAACAAATTTAACTTAAAAATAAAATATTCATGTCCTGGACGCATAGAGGATGTACAACACCACATCTCGTTAGGTTACTATACAGCAAAAATCCTGTATATTATATTTCTCGCTGATTATACTTGTTTTTCGGATCGTCTGCCTTGAAAGTATACAAAGTAAGTTTTATTCTTAATAATCAAGTTATCTAATAACATAAAAAACTTTCACACTTTTGGGTGTCAAATTTCAAAATATTCTAATTTCAGATCTTAGATATTTGTGTAAGTATTAAATTGAAGTGCAAATAACAACGGTAGCCCATTCAGTTGAATCAAAATTTATCATTGATTAAAAAACACATATGATCCATGCGCAGTATTGGGGGTTTGAATTTCGAAAAATTTTAAAACTGTTTTGCGATCATTTCTGTAATCATCCTGGAGCAAACATTAACTGTATATCTCGATTGGTTCGATGGCTATGGAGGAATAATCAAAAGCATATTTCACGTATTTTCACCTCTTTAATTATCAAATTTCGAAACGTCTTGAGGTCCAGTCATAGTCATTTGTATATGTAGGCCTAACCAATTGAAGTAAAAATCACGATGATATTCTCCGTTCACTCTTAGTTGAGTTTTAGGATAAATAAAGCAAATTATAAACAAACATGTTCATTGGCTGCCGACCGCCGTGCACTGTGATCTTGCATAAGAAATAGATCTTTGTTATCAGTCGTGTACATATAAATTTACCACTCCATCACTTAATGAGGAAGTTTTATTAAAAAATATCTAAAATATACAGACGTTGCAAACACAATCTACGACGCTATATGTTTATTACTTTAATTATGGTTAGCGGACGACACATCCGTACAGTTGATTCACGAGTTATTTAACGACTGACGTACTGCTAAACGTACGAGTTTCTTGGTACACTTGCCAGTATTTAGAGACGTACGATACTCTGAAGATACCAAAAGTTTAGTTCAGTAATAATTACCACAGTAAAAATATGTCAGAAATATCACAATCAGACATAATGTTTTATTTTTTCAAAGTATTTTTGGACGTTAATGCGTCAATGTTGTGGTTACTGCGAATGTTTTCTTTCGTTCGTCCATTTTCCGTTCCAGTTCGTCCGAACCACGGCCGCGTGATCCGAACCAAAGTTCCTTGTTCCGTCGGTTTATATTTACGTTGCTTGCAGATTAGGTTATGTGATGCTGGACGTGAACAGTGAAAATATCTTGCATGGTTTTCGAAACGCGGATATATGTCTTCATTACTGAACAAACTGTGGTGATGTTTATAAGGCAAGAATAAAAATCTCGCATAGCAATCTTTTATGTATAAAAAAAATATGTGTCGTGAATTATCGACAGATTGTTTGGTGATTTATAAAAGTAATTTTTCTAAAACGAAGTACAAAATAATCCAGGAGGACTTTACAGTAAGTTTAATCACTCATCTTGTTGACAACTTTTTTTTCTGCATGTAGTACCAAATTTTCGTTACGTTAATACCGGAATATTTGACTACAATCGTTAGTCATGACTTGACAATTACTATTAAATTTTGAAATACACAGTAATTACACATGATGTCAATATTTTTATCAAGTTTTTGTGTAATTTTTGTTTCCCTATGTCGATAACACGTACGAAATTTTCACGCAATATTGTTTTAATATATAAGGCGTTGTTGTTTCCTATGATGCCGACTGTACACACTTTTGTCGGTTGGAAATAGTACGTCGACGCGATGCACAAATTGAGCCAATTAGAAGCTAACGAAGTGCAATGATATTACTTTATTTGTTTACTTCAGGACTCAACTTAGAGTGAACGGAGAATAGTTGTGTTTCAGTAACACAGACAATTTATTAATAAAAACATATTTTACCCCTTTTTGCTGCTTAGGTGTCTAATTTAAAAAAATATTTTAAACTAATTTTTGGGTATTTACATAACATTTTGAAGAGAAAAGCAACTGTCTATCCAGGAGATATCGATAGCTAATCTGAAACACAATAAAGGTCTTTTCAACCTCTTAAATGTTGAATTTCGTAAAACCCTAAAACTGGTCAATACGCTTCTATATGCGTGCCCCATTAAAATAAAAATCACGATGATAGGCCGTCCGGTTTGAGCTCTATCGATGTTACTTCGGAAATACATTTCACCCCTTTTCACCCACTTAGAGGTTGAATTTCAAAAAATCCTTTTTTAGTGCTCGCCTAAGACCTGAGGGGAAATCACACAAACGTGTTCACGATTCTAGGTCCAGCAGTTTGGGCTGCAGTTTGATATGTCAGTCAGCAGGGGATCTCATACACACACGTGTGTGTCTTTTTGGGTGTTTTACCTTGCATAAAAAAACCACACCCATTAAAGACATTTTCGTACTGAAATCAGCCCTGGACACATCACATGGCAGTGAGACACAAACGTTTAGGACACAAGGAAAAAAAATTGTGCTGACTAAAAGAAGAGAGTATGTATGTTATTTACTATCCTATCCTGACAGAACATCTCAGTCAGTAAAGATAATGGAACATCCAGCACACTTCAGATGTCTTGGTTTGCAGGACCAGCGCGTTGAACTTGTGCAGAACACATTTCAAGCTATGAACAAGAGAACTGTTACATTATTAGGCTACAATGCTATTACTTTTAAAAACAAATTCAGCTAATTATAAACAACTTTCTCGCTTTCATCTCCCATCCAACCTTAAAAATATAAGTTTCTCATTGACCAACTTTCAATGTTACATTCTGTAATGAAATGCACTTGTCAGAAAAATATTTCTACACAATTAATCTTCTAGGTGCGCAAAAAAGCAGTGCTAATACCAAAGCTTTTGATGTCAAATTTTTTGAACCTCTTATAATGGTACAAGTAATAGGCTAAAACAAATACACTTGATGCAAAATTCAATGCTGTATATTTTGCGAAAAATTTTAAGATAAAAAGTTGTAATATGAAATTTATTATATATATATATATATATATATATATATATATATATATATATATATATATATATAACGTTTGCCAAAACAAGAACAGAGCTCATGGCAGCCACTGTGCATTGAAAAGAGACCGTGAATGTCCATATAAAGCTGGTTTTACACGTCACTATATATTTCTCGCATAGCTCCTAGCATGCAATCAATTGTGCAACAATTGCACTATATCTCTCATGGTCCCTTTAACACAGCTTAAATTTGCCACGCAATATACATGCAATATGCAAAGTTTAGTACAAATAGATAACAAGAAGTATAAAGGCGGATTCACAATGCCCCGACGAACCCGACACAGCAAAATCTGACGAACAACCAATCAAAATCAAGCACCAGCCCGACAGAACTACTACCCCGACAGCCCGACGAGAGTAGGTTCTATTTCTAATTTTTGCTGCGTCGGGCCTTGCAGCGAAAATAAATGCAACATTGAAAAACCAAATTTACTTGCGATTAAGTAAACTTGGTAAATTTTATGTGTGTTAAAATATGTTGTGTTCATTGGTCAGCTGTGTTCAAGTCTAGAACATTGTTATTGTTTTGTCAGCTGTGTTCAAGTTGCATTGTACCTTTCTGCATCGTAAAAATGGACAATTTCAGTGAGGAGCTGAATAGCCTGAATATAACCTTCCGTGTGAATTTTCGGCGTCAAATACTCATTACTTCTTTACTAACACAGCAAAGAGACTGTTTGCGAATACAATAAATTTTCGTTCTTTGCATTTTTAGATATTATTTCTATTCCAGTGAAAAATAAATAAATTATTTTGTATATATTTAATTTCATAACTATTTTTTTTACGATATTTTTCAACTTGTCGACAAATGAAAAAGTTCATGCAACAGCTGATTGAAGAAAAATAATTATTTTGGTACTGCCGAAGGCCATGAGCCAGTTAACGACGAGCGGCATGTCGGAGCATTGTGAACACTACCAGAATCGTCATCATGGTCGGACTTATAGAACTGTTGTGTCGGGGCTGCTGTGTCGGGCTCGTCGAGGCATTGTGAATCCGCCTTCAGGCATAATGTACACTGTCAATGATGTAAATGATATCTGATGAACGTAATTGTAAACCCTGAAGGAACTTGTTTTCTTCACCAGTAGTGTTTAAACAGAATTCCTATACAGACATGGCCATTGTCTTTAATATATGTTCCCGCGCAAATGTTTGTGATAATTTGGCGATTCTGTGTTATAGAAGAATAAAAAAAGGTTTGTACTTGTCCAAAAGTCGTAAAAAACTCTCAGGCGTCCGCTCCATGTGTGTGTGGTGTTTTTCGTTTTTGTTTTACTTACAACTACTTGCGTAAATTTACTCCAGAGAATGGCCAATCTCATTGCTTGTTCCACGCAACTTGCATCAAAATATAGAGCATGTTCTATTTGCAGAAATTGTGTGAGGTTCCAAGAATTGTATCTCTGAGCTCCAATGCAAGATCAGCAGATTGCGTGGAATTTAAGCGTACATTACAGTGTGTAAAACCAACTTAACTCTGTACTGCAATCTAAGCGTGAGATGCTCAATAGCATATGGTAATACAATTATCCACACTGTTATAAAGACTAAAAACATAAAAAATAACATTTGTCCACTGGCACTGTCACACGACCAAATAATTATTTCTGACGGCAAAATAAAACATATTTACACAAACAGAAATAAGAACAATATAGCTAGACCTACATTCTTAACGCTTCAGTTTGCCAGGAACGTGTCTAGTAGGGTCTATGTTGTACAATAAGTAAAGGCAGAGAGATTGAAATCTGAAGAAAAAGTAACTACCAGTTCAGTGCAGATAAGAATAATAATTTTTTTCCCTTGTTTGTAGATGTAGCAGGAGTCAATGGATGGCTTGGCCAGTAGCATTTGCTCACAGAATCATAGGTAGTAACAACTGATTTTGCACAAATTGGCGCCGGAAAACGTGTTTTTGATTATATGTGTTGACAAATTTCTATTTGTAAATTAAAACTTTCAATATACTGAGTCGAAAAATTACTGCAGATGTTTTTTAAATACGTATGTCACAGATTGTATTGAATAGATAGATAAATATTTATTGTTCAGTTGAGCATAGAACAATGCTATTTGAACTCGTCAAAGTAGATACAAAAAAAGACATACAAGACAAAACAATAACACAAGTAGACATTATTATTTACAACTAACATGTACATATACTAAATTTACAACATGTGTGTGCCTATTTTTCATTTTTGCTTAAAACTAGGATCAACGATGAAGCTAAATCTATTGTGCCACTGTTCACAAGAGACAATGTGGCTACATATTTCTTATGATAAACACACATAATTATTATACCAGGCTGTATTTCCAGTAGGCCAAGGTTGGTTGTTATTGTCTTCTGTAATAAACACAACAAATCAACAGAAACATTGTCTAAAAATGAGTAGGCCTATGATGAACCTTCTCCCGACAGGCCGTCACAATGCAAGTTTCATACAGCGAGAATCTTGCTTCATTAGTCTAAGACTTGGAAATTATTAATTCATGCCGTAACAAATTGTCGACATATTAACCCCTTCCCAGTTTTGTACACTTAATCAGACTATATAAGACTATATAACTGTCTACAATTAATATGTATATAAAATTAAAAATTCAGTATTTGGAATACTCCTTTTTTTTTTTTTTTTTTTTCAAGAATGACCTGCATATGATGAGTTTGCATAAAATAACAGTAAGTTTTATACTCACAATTGGGCTAATGCCCAGTGGTAGACAGATTCCTCCCCATCCCCACACTTTCAATCCTCTAGTCCCTTCCTGAACCTTCAAACTCCCCTCACAGTCTCAAACTCCTCCCGTAGTGCATTCCACTCCCTCACCAGCCTGTCTACCCCTCTCCATTCTCCACCACACCCTTTGAATTTTCTCACTGTTGCTACCTTTACCCTTCAAAGTTTCCTTAAATAATTTGCAGGCCTAACTTCCCCATCCCCATTCATCACCTTATACAACCTGACCCGCCTTTCCACTCTCCTCCTGTCCTTAGACAGTTTCCTTCCCAATTCCTTCATCACAACGCTAGGCCTAAAGTTCTTTTCCTCATCACCAGCCTGACTGTGCCTTTTCCATTTATTCGTCACCCACCTCGCTGTCCTTCTCTGCACCAACATTCAACACAGCTATTTTGATTTAAAATGTTAACAAACACAATCCTTTCTATCACGGCAATTCAAAGTTTATTCTACAAGAAGTAATATTCGCTGTTGGAGAAAATAGGTTAATTGCAGGTGTCTACATAATCGCAGAATGACCGACGCCCCAAAAATGTAGAGAAAAATTTAGATACTCGCCCCTCGCGCACCAGTAAACAAAAGTTGCCTTTCTGATATTGATACACCCAACTTTAATACAAAAACTACAATTTTAACAAGAGACTGTAATGTTTAGCATCTACACGATATATCTCAAATAATTATACATTTATGCCGGATACCTCAGTGGTACGACTTTCTAAACACACAATATTATCCACGCGCCCAATACTCACGAATTCTTTGTAATCTTCAGAATAATTCACAACTTCACACTGACATTAAACTCCGAACATTCGCATCGATGACAGTCACTGGAAAACGAAGAAAATATCCGTCCTGTAACGCACTGCTGATGCCTGATGGAGTCGTAAATGGCGATGTGTTTGTTTGTTGTCATGTTTTCAAGCATGGTCAATCGGGGTCAATACTGATGAATCCTATTGGATGATTTCAAATACGTACCACATTTGCCACGCCCACATAATAAATCCAATCAACACATTTAACACCTATCAATCCTTTTAAACATATTTTACTATTAGGATGTGTTAGAAAAATTTTCTCAATATTGAAATTTTAATTGATTACAGGAATTATTATAGATTAGAACCGTACATTGTGTGGTTCTGACATCAAACAAATGCTGTCAAGTATTTTTATTGGCTGCAAGGCTGCGGTTGTTGAGAGAATACTTTTTGTAACATAGAAGCTTAGAAATGATTGGTTACGTTTTTGCGGCATATCTGAATTCAGCCAATGAACAACGCCAGGATTTCCCTATACTGCTTCCATGTACCGCACAAGTGGCGTGGGGTCGCGGTTCTCGTAGGAAGCTATCTGTAGGCAGTTGAGTGGCATTAACGGTAAGAAATTTTTATATTTCGTTTGCTAATTTGTGTCAGAAGGAGAAAATTGCACTGCTGGTAGTTAAAATATTATTCTCTTTGTATTGTTTTGCATGTATCTGTGTGACGTTTTGTAATGGTAAAACTTCATATAAATCTGGCTGGTTTGAGTTGATGTAACCGTCTTGGAAATGGCTGCTATAAGAATAGCATTGGACGTTGTACAGGGAAAGTTAAATAATTAGTATTGAGAAGAGTATTGATTGTGTGCCGCTAATATTATTTTTTATGTAAAATTAATTTTTTCTGAAAATTTATAGTCTGTTGGAGAACTGCTGTTAGTTTCCAGGTGAGAGATATTGACTGTTGAAGAAATGGCTTTGTGTGGCGTTTGTGTTGTGAGAACTCCATATACAAGCAAGGGACGTGCTGCTCTGCAGTAACCTTATGGGCCTACGTGTTGATCTGGTAGTGGCATAAGGGATTTGTAATATGCACGGTTGGTCCGTAATAATGTATTAGAACCTTCGGATACAGCACAGATTGTTTAGTTTTTTAAATTGACTGGTAGTTTAAGTCATTACGTAGCGTTTTGTGGCTTCATCGCCATTTTTTCACAGTTTTAAACATCTTATATGGCAAGTCAGGCTTGGTATGCAATACCTGTGGGGAGTGTTGTCCGACATAGGAAAACATTGGCTAGAAGCGTTTGACGTGCCTGGCATTGTTGTTTACGTACCTAATCTTTGTAATAAATATATTTTTAGGCAAAATGGCGATCAAGCAAGTACGTTGAAAATGGCGGGAAGGAGAAATGAAGGTCACAAAGAAAAATTAATTGGGAATTTGCCATTAATAGTAATTATTCAATAATATAGTGTTTGGCATTGGGTCCCCCCTCCTCCCGGCTAAATATAACATTTTGTCAGTAAGAGAGAGTATATTTGTAAAGAACCGTTCAGCGTTACTTTTAATAAAACTGTACACATTTTTTGTACAATTGTAAAATTGTTCTTGGCTTCATGGGAGGAATTAGCGTTTCATATATTGTTTGAAATGCCTTGTAATCAAGCAGAAATATGTAATATACGGTTTAATAATTTTATTTTATGCCCGCTGAGGTAAGTTTTCATCATATACTGGCCAAACTATTGATTTCAGGGGTGTAGTTATCAATTTAAAAATTCTCCATAGTCGCTTGTAGAAGTAGTATAGATTTGTTTGTTTACATTTGGTATGAAAACTATTTTTACCACTACAGAAAAAATTTTCAGCAGTGAAACTATTCCTCTAAAAAAAAAAAAATCAACAGTTTGGCCTTTATACAATGCTATTCTTACTATTCATTACGCATCCCCCGTTCACAGTTTTTTACATGTGCAGGTTGAGTAAATAACAATTCAGTCTGTGATATTGGTGTGTTTGGCTATTCAGAAATCTCTTAGTAATTTTAATCAAACATTTGCGCTTGTTCTGTATAGGCCTAATCAGCTGACCGGTTGAGTGCCTGAATATTACAGGGCTCAGAAATGTTGGTGACATAAGGGCAACCTTGAAAGATGCATATAATGTCTCATCACCTTTACCATCCAAGCACGGAACTAGCTTGCAAACTTCTCGTTGAATCGTTTTTACTATTGGATACTAAGCTGTGACCAAATAATTTTATTCAGAGAAAGTCTGATTAAGTTCATTGCACGTCGCAACCTGAGTTTCGTGTACATTCTGTTTATACATTTTGAAGTATGGCAGTCTGAAAAGTCGGTTTTAAGCCATTTTGGGGGGCTTAGAAACAGTGTTTGTAATGAGCATAGTGTAACAATGAGGTTCCGACATTGCCTGAAGAGTTTACTTTTTTAATGTTGGCACAATGGGCACATGTGGAATAGTTTCATAGAACTGTTTATGAACAGATAACAGTTTACCTGCAATACCATTTGTGTTAATATAAAAGAACCAGGTTTTCATCAATCTGATGATAGAGCGTGTCCCTCTATGAGTGTTCAACTTGGGAAATATTACAATTTTATAGTTGTATAAAATATGTAGTGTTAGTTTTATAGACATTATTTGGGAGTTAATTTTCCTCTTACAAAAAAAAATAGCATTGCAAGTTTTCACATAATGGCATTTGAAAGCTAAAAATTTATTACTTTTACTTCATACAAATCTTTAAAACCAATAAACATTTTGAAATTAAATAACTTTCGTTATGACTACATGTCACGAAATACTGCTTGAAGTATCTAAAAATGCATTACAGAATTTATTTGTACTAAAACAAAATTAAAAAATTTGTCAATTTTTGTTACTTTTGTAAATTTTTTTTAAATGCACTAATATTTTATTCTAATGGAAGTTCATATGCTTCAATTGGACAGTGACATGTAGTTATGTGATTTTTTTCCATTTCTTTGTTGATTTTGTATGAAGTGAAAATATGCAAATTTTTACTGTGAAATGCCACTATGAAAAATCTTGACTAAGCTAATTTTTTTTCATAAGAGGAAAATGTACTCAAGTAATATCTAAAAAAAACTGACAGTATTTTATACAAATATAAAATAGAGCTCGGTCAAACGTTTGACAAGGTTCTTACAGTCCTGGAAAGTCCTGGAACTTTGACCATATCCTTATTAAAAGGCCTTGAAAAGTCCTTGAAGAGACCTTGAATCTTTGGGTTTACTTACGTAATATTCTAGCAATTTTCCTATTGTTAAAAAACTTTCTCAGATATATGAAACCGTGTTTTGTCTCTGCATTATTTCTGTAATAAAATTTACTTGATAACCGACGTTTTGCAGTGTCCCTGAAATAAGTAGTAACAGAAGCGACAAGATGTAATTTTTATTGTATATCTTTTCTCTTTGGATTGCCGTGGCGTCTTAAGTTCTCAGAAGTTTGGTTATCATGAAGTTTTGTTGTGCTTATTTTATTGCCTGTGAGAAAATTTATATGTAACATCGTATTTACGGTTTTTAAATATGTAAATTAGATACTAACAATTTACAGTATTTCGTGAAATACAGGGGGTTGTTTAAATCAATGTTTCAAATCCCATATGGATTTGTTTACTATCATGTACGCCCGAGAACTGGTACAATAACAGTAGGCGTATTTTAGCGGTTGAATTGGTCACAAGCTGTTAGCAAGCGTTTGTCGAATCTGTTTGCATTTACAAGAAATCGCTAAAATGCAATATTCAGTAAACATAAATGGCGACCACCATGGAGTTACGAAATTGTGTACTTTTTATTGTCTTATCAGGAATAGAATTGGACTGTATAAATGAAAATACTTCTTCACGAATACGTTTATTGAAAAATAAACTACTTTCACTATTTTTTTTACATGTACAACATAATAAATTGTAGAAATAAATTTAATTGTGCACCAGTATATGATGAAAAATTAATATTGCATCATTTTATTTTAAAATAACTTAAGTTCCGTCCATATTTCACATAAATACAGTTTGTTTTTGGTTTCAGATTTGTTCGAAACAAAACGGGAAATAAAAGTAAAGGTAAACATCCTGTGAACAAACCCTGTAAACATCCTCCTGCCTCGGTTGCCAGAAACGTGCAAACACCCTCAGCCTGTTTGCAGCATGTTAACAAACACCCTTGTAAACAGGAGCGCTAAAATGCTCTGTTTACAGGTACTGCTACCAATTCAACCGCTAAAATACGCCTAATGGTTAAAAAGTTCCATTATGATGCTTCTAATAGTTATCTGATGTTAAGCCTCGAATCTTTATGTTTACCATACTTAATTATTAAGCTAATATAAAACTAATTACAGTATTTCAAGCAACATAAGTGGTTACATAAACCAATGTAATTACTCCACGTGGTATTGTTTAGTCACGTACGCCCTGAGAGTTGGTACAATAACAATGACATATCTTTTCTTGTTGCTTCTGTTAGCATTATTTATTCTGTGGTTACGCCTAATGGTTTTTTTTTATCGCGACAGGTAGTAATCTTCATCTACTAGACTTTAATGGCAAAACTTTTTTCGGAAGAGGTGCAAAAAAGGAAACTGAAGAGCTTTGAGAAGGAACAGTGGCCCAAACAAAATGTCATTTTTACGAGAGTATTAAAAAGTAAATTTACCTGTCAGGTGTGAGAGGAGCATGCTGCAGAGCAGAATATCTCCTGCGTTTCTGAAGTCGAAGTTTCTCTACCATTTCCGATGTGGTTTGTACTAACGATCTCGTACTTTGCGTTGCACATTAGTGAACAATATTTCACTTAGCTTACTTTTTATTTATTCTGTTACGGCATGTATTTCGTGGAAGTTTTCATACCTTGAATTAGGAAAAACTACTCTTGTGTGCTAATACTTAAGCAGTAAAATGGCATCAGCCGTATTTGTAAACGTTAGAACCGGTAACTGGCTGATTTTTTTTATACGGAGATGTCTCTCTTTAAGAAGTCCTTTTTTCTTGTGTTTGATTCAGTGTAATTTATTTTCATGATGCAGTTTAGTAAATATGCAGTTTCATTTAATATGAATGTGTTAATTTTAAATGAAATTGAAAATTTCTGGTTCATTTATCATTACTGAACATAAGTTCTACAGGGGGGGGGGGGGAGGAAACCGTAGTAGAAATGTTGCAAATGAAACTTTTAATTTTGAAATGAAAATTTGGTATAATGAATGTAATTTACTTCGGTCCTTGAAATATTAATAGACATTCCTTGAAAAGTCCTTGAATTTTAATTGTATGTTGTTGTAAGAACCCTGGTTTGAATTTTGAACCAAATCCTAAACTTGTAGGCTAAGTTTGGTTCGGTTTGGAGAATTAATACTACATACAAGAAAAATTAATAAAACGTTTGATTTTGGTTCGAAAATCTGCAAGCTGTAAGTAATTAACGAACTTCTAAACAAACTTGCATTAAAACTTATCTATCACACACAACATTAAAGTACGTAAAAATATGTGATTGTATTGTTTCCATCTGTACAGAAAACTTGCCAACGTCTTCCTTTGAAAAGTCTATACTAGAGTGGTGATGGATTTAATAGACAAGATGGAATCGCCACACCTGCATGCACAATTTTCATTACATTAGTGTAATGCGTGCCTGGCACCAGCAGTGTGTTGTAATACATTTCCGTACGAAAGTGAAATGTCTCACCAACTCGAATCTTGACTTTGACCAGTAAAATATTGCTCCTAAGTAGTCATATGTTGTGAGGTACTGAAAATTGTGTGGTGTATTGTGTGCAAGTTAATTAATATTTAGAAATAAATAAATGGACGATGTATCAAACAGGTTAGTGTTTTGATATTTGTATATTATATATTGATGAACAAAGAATGCCTTATTGGAATATGGCGTGTGGGCAGAAAAAACGTCACCTTGATTAGTGACTCATTGCACAAAATGACGACACTGATGTGGAGGGAAAACTGGTATAAATACTTCAACCTTGCTCCAGTGGCCCTGGAGTTCCTGGCAATTTCAGCAACATCTGAGACAAACCCTTGCTCCGTTTTTTATGGGGGATGCAAAGTGGCTGACATCTGGTGGTGAACTTCTGAACCTTCGAAATGGTAATACCGACTGCAGACGCTTTATTGTACACGTGTGTAGCGATGGTATTTATTATCTATAAATAAATACTAGATGGCAATAGTATTGTTCTGCATTGTAAAAATAAAATAGTTTTATTAAAAGTATGTTTATGTATGTACATAAAGAGCACTGTCGATAACAATGTAAAAATATCCTTAAAAATGTTGACGTTTTCGCACATCGCAACTTCTGTCAAACTAATTGTATTCATATTATAAACAGTTTTCTCTAAACTAAATTTGTATTTTCTCCAATTTCCGTATGTATTGTAGTAAACGCCAGACCTGCCAACTTTTACGATTTACCCGTAATTTGTACGGGAAATATTAAGTTTTACGATTTTACGGACAAGGCTCCAAATCTTCTTACGATTTTTACAAATTGTTATTGACGTTTGTTAAATATGTTCTATATGTTCGGTACGTATTATACGTTTATCGTACTTCTGTTGCTAACGCCGTATTACATGCAGTAACAAAAGTATTTGGTACCAAAGTTTCGTAAACTGCATACTTTATTTCTGACATTTGTACCATATTTATAACTTCAATGTACCATATTATCTACGTGTGGCACGAGAG
>PNEQ01103325.1:9238-35550 GCA_003012365.1 Medauroidea extradentata | reverse complement strand
TCATTTTCCAAGACACATGCAGTTTTCCTAGATGTCGAGCTGGCACTACACAATGGCATCATTCACACCTCAGTACACACAAAACCAACAAACAACCTTCAATGCCTTCATTTCAATAGCTGTCACCCATACCATGATAAAAAGTCACTACCTTACAGCCTTGCCACCAGAGCCAATCGCATATGTTCAACTCGCAGTGACCTTAACAAACAGTGCCAACAAATAGTCAAAGCTTTCACAGACAGAGGCTAACCTGAACCCCTGGTCCAGAAACAAATCCAACGAGCCACCTCCAATACCAACAACACTACCAAAGCCAAAAATACAGAAATTCCCCTGGTGGTACCATATCATGAAGGCCTAGGCTAACTCCGACCCATTCTTAACTCAGGCTACAAAATCTTGTCTTCCTCACCACAAACCCAAAACCTTCTTTCAAAACCACCCAGGCTAGTTTTCTGACGACCACCCAACCTCCGCAGCAAACTAGTACGTCCCAAACTCCCACCTTCTACAGCTACGAACACTATCACCAATCTCAAAGGTTCTCATCCCTGTAATATTTCACGTTGTGGCACGTGTGACATCCACCAGCCCTCTACATCATTCAAAAGCAGGCAAACCAACCACATTTATCCCATCCGAGGCAGTTACAATTGTGCTACCAAAAACTTGATCTACCAGCTACAGTGTTCACACTGTGATGCTGAATATATTGGCCCCACCACCAACACTCTGAGACAGAGAATGAATGGCCACAGAGCAGACACCAGACAAGCCACATGCACATTAATTCAGACACCTACAAATTGTTACAATGTTTTATTCTCCAATCATGTGCACGCCCTTGTGTGTTGACATTTTTACAACAGCAAACTCATATAATATATTACCTATTTTCAAGGCCTGTTGACGGAAAGTTTGTGCTCCTTTGTTTTATTGTGATTGTGTTTGTTTAATTTGTTTGCTGAGGTTTATTCCAGTTTGTTGTTCTTTATAGTGTTTGTGGTCTGGTCTTCATTCACACCTGTCTTGAAAGTTTTTAATATTTCTATTGCTGACTAGGCATTTTCATCATTTAATTAATTAAGATATAATTTTTTTTTTAATATTACTTGCAGTGCTGTTAGTAACTACACATTTTTAATTTTTTTTACTAAAATAATTTATTTAAAGTTTGCTAAATTCAAATAAACCTTAAATAAACTTAGTCACTCCAGTGGTGGATTTAGTGGGGCAGAGGGGTCAACCGCCCCCTAAGAACTTTTTTTTGTTATGTTACAATGTTTAAATATGTACAGGAAAAACATTACATTTACACAAATAAATATTTGTATATAATTCAAACCTGTACATGTATGGACTCGTTCATGCCTTTATAGAGACATTCATATGCATGTTTCATGTAAACACAGTTTTAAGCCTGTATTATTGTTTGGTGTAAACTGGCAATTATGAATTAAAACAATGTGATTTACTGACATCAGCCATAAAACAGTGTAATTCCTGAAAAGAAATACTGCAAAGTTCAATATTGTTAAACAACTTTTTCCCATTTCTCAAGTTCCGTTTTATGTAAGCGAGGATCTGTCTTGCTCGAGAAGCGTTGGGCACTGTGCTGACTGGGAAACATATTTCCTTTTTTCGTCTTCTTCTTCTTGTGTGATGTCCCTTTCGACTCTTTCTCAGCAGGACAGCGAGTAGGTCAGAACGAAAGAGACTGATCAGGGCATGCTCACCCTGTCGTAAATAACAACACGTAGCTGCAGGGAGAGGGGTTACGAACTACTACGACACAATGTCTCCACACACACTGTCACTAGATTGCAGTGAATGAGTGATTGTTTTGTGCCCGAATCTCGTGGGAACAATTTCACAAATCCCTACAAATCTAGCACAAGAGTGACACTCTGTGTTAGGCACAAGTTTCCTACCCACACCTCTCCACTCACTTCATTTGGCGACGTACTTACTCACTAACGGGACACGGGATTAATTACGACCATTACATAAGCAAAATTAAATTTTAACAAACTCACTTTTAATAATATCAATAAGGTTTACAAGGTACTGAACAAAGGTCCTCAAGCTGATCACAAAACGTCGAATGTCTGATAACAAGTCAAATGGAAACATTACACCCAATTAACAAAACAAATAAATGGGGCTTCCGATCCCCTAGTGACCGAGACGGCACCGCATCGCCTAACGGTGCAAAGAATTAGTGAAGGTTAAAGACAAACTCTAAGAAAAAGGTTCCAAATAGTAATAAGACTTACCAGAAACTAATAAATGAAAGCATGGTGCCGCGACGGCCACGAAAATCTCGGTAAACTCACTCGCTAGCAGGACGGAGGAAGAGTGACCCGCAACCGCTCAGGAAGGCACGCCTAGGCTCGGGAGAGAAGGGGAAAAGGGGGGGAAGCACGAAGACGGCCGAACCTGGCCGAACATTCACAAAGCTGCGGCAAGCGCGTCATAGTCTATGCAGGAGGGGATAACGAGTTCGTTGGCGGGCTAACACACGGCGCACTATTCAAAGTCACAAGCCGGTACAAAGTCTGTCCAGGAAAATCACAGTCTCATACTCGAAACAATCCTTTAGGGCACATGGGGGTGAGCTGACTAGCTCAGTTTCAAGTTGTACGTTATGAAGTATTTTTATGATATGTTTTAAGGTTGATTACTAACCAGTAAGCATATCGGTATCCGGTATCAGTGACAAGACAGAAGATAATTTGTTAACATGTTTTCAGTAAACTGCAGAAACTTAGGAGACTGTGGTACTGATACTGTGAAACAGGTTCGTTTTTATTAGGTTCTTTTCTAGAACAATGTTTTAGCTTGCACAGTAGTCTCATAACTGCTAGTCAAATCAAAATTTGCACATTATGGGAACATATCTCAGTGAAAACCTAATGAATCGTTGTAGTGAAATTATAGACCCTGTATTACGTAGTGTATTGTGTTAGTGTATAATACTGTGTTATACTATACACTATGGTGTGTTGCGTACCGTGGTGTAGCATCGAATTTCTGTGATAAATCTGCCTTAAAATCATACATGAACCATTGATAGTTTTACCTGGAGAAATGATCATTAGGCATATCTGTTTCCAGCAAGCAATTACTAGTGCTTTCAACTTCGTAGTAACAATAATCAATACTGAAGCAAATAAACAAAAAACAATACAAAACACCATAATCTAACTTACACAGAACAGTTATTTATTTAGTTCAAATAATTTAGATGTTAAGAAAATATTAATTCGGAAAAATATGCTGCAAACTGAAAATTACTTACTATGTAAGCGTCAATGTAGGTATTAGCACATTCTTAACATTTAGTAATTATGACTGAAATAAAGAACCTTTACTTGAAAAGCTTTCAAAGTGTTCTAGCATAATTTCAGTAGAAATTATTGTGTGTAGTTTGATTTCAATTTAATTAGTAACAATTACTAGTTTCTAGATTCCAAAATGTTTTGTGCAACTAAGTTTGTTATTCAGTACAATTGAAATATGTTTTTCAAGAGCTAACACAATCATAAAGACTTGGCAAAGTAGAATCTAAAAAATTGACTTAATTTTTTATGTTAGTTCAGAGTTTTCACTTTTAAACCATAATTTATCGTAAAAATATTTTACCATTTCTTTCAGTATATTCAAATTTTTTGTCTGAAAACTCATGAAATAGGACCATTTTACTCCTACAAATCCAAATTTATTGAGGGGAGGACCTGCGGACTCCCCAGTCCGTATGGGGTGGGCGTGTATCTACTTCTTAAGATACATCCCCCTTAGGTGCATAAATCTGCCACTGAGGTGTGGCACTGTAAATTTGGCAGCAAATTTGGTTTTGCACAATCTTTCAAAATTTTTTGTAGTTTTTTCCTCAGATTGATGGAAATGAAGTGTTTTTAAAGATATTCCTACGAGGATAGTATTAATGAACGTTTATCGTAAAATGTCAGTGCTATAAAACAATAAGGAATGGCGTGTCTGTATACTTACAGAAAAGCGTAATTTTTCTGACATATTTGAACAGAATAATAATAATAACCATAGTTTTTATTATTATATGTACCATAGTTATAACTCAAAAATTTGTGGGGTTTTCTTCTTACTGCCTTTATGTTAAACACTACCCTTATTATTTCTGGCAATTTCATAACTGCTCTGTATATAGTAACAGCTTGAAATCTCGTAATGGAAAAATGGCGGTTGGAAATATTTTAAAAGTTATTATTTCTGAATGTCAGAGTTGAGTGACTGATTTTTTCATTATTAGCTAGGCTGTTAAAACAAGGTAATTTAAATCAATAGATAGCAATTTTACAAGTTTATATTGTGTATTCTTTGTACGACAAGTTTATTCCTTTAATTTCTTTATGATGTCTTAATTTTTGCATGACAAAAAGACACCTGTACAAAATTAGTAAGCACAGGATGGCCAAAAAGTAACTCTATCCGTGGAGGCACTACAATAGTCGGGGATTCAACCAACTACGATAGTACAAGGTAACCAAAGTTTGCCCGTGGGTTGCGTAACTTTTTAATAAGACTGTATGTAAATATAAACAGTTACCAAAACTTTTATAAAGTATGGACTAGATGAAAATTGGGACAGCATTAATACTTTTAAAATAAGTTTTTACTGTTCAACTTATGTACATATAATACATATATACAAGTATGGTTTCTTAACTACTGTATATACACATTTATAATGATTAAACCTATCACAAAATATTTGTTTTAATGTATACAATGCAGTTGTCTGCTAATTAATGATAATTATTGTCATCCACACTTATATTCATTACATTGATATGTATTTCTTTACTGTTTGCCTATGGGCTACATATTTATAATCATGTTTTCTTTTAACATCACCCAGGACTCATAAAAATTTAAATTTCTGTTAGAATAGTCTGGAAACAGAAATAAGGTAAAATGTAAATTTTACCACTTGAATCCTGCCATTTTTAATTGATTGTGAATTCCTGTACAATGCTTTATGTCAAATATAGAAATGCAGGACACTAAGCATTTTCTTCTTAAAACTACATAAGATTGTTATGGAGATGAAGGATAAACTGAGCCCTTTTGTATTCACAGTTACTTTTTTCCTTTCAGTTGCTTTATAGTTTCCTGCCACTTCTCAATACAAACAAAGTAACCAATCAAAGATTATACTATACGTAAAAGTTAACTTCTGAAGTCACAGTACATAATATATGTCAATGATTATTCTAGACAAAATGGTTTTCAAAAATGCTCACTTTATTATGTACCACCTATAACAGGATGTCCATCGATCTGGAAATAGCAGGAAGTACTGGAATTGTACGTGATTTTTTCAGGGTCAGGAATGTGTGGGAAATGTACTTGAAATTGTTCTTTTCTGCGGGAATTTCTTTGGCACCAATTATTTCTTTATCACTCATCAAGAAGTTGGATGGTATTTTAACAGCTAAAAATTTTTAGTTACCATCATTATTTACCTCATTAAAAAGGTAATAAAGTACATAGGTTGTAAATGTTTCCAAAGCTTATTAGAAAAGACTGTACTTGACAAATTAACATAAAAATTGTGTGGTTTTTATGAGTCCGCTTGGGTAGCGCAAGTTAACATTGTCTCGCGTTTAAAGCATTGTACTGGAAATTAAATTACTACTTCTGCTGGACACTCTGTATAGTTATGGTTTTGTCTTAATCTATTCAATTCAGTAAAAAATTAAATTTTTTTTAATTTGAAAAACATCAATTTAATTTTTTTATATGATAAAGTATTACTGCACCGTATATTTTACTTGCAGTAAATTTTTACAGTGAATGATTTGCATGTTGAAATATTTGTAGATATTTTAGGAATGTGGAATATAAACTTTAAACCTAACGTATTACGCAGGCAATGTAAATACTATTTTGCCTAATATCCTTTTTCATGGCATTATAACAAGACTTGTAACTGTCCTACGGTCATCAGAGGTTTTTCCAAGTAGGAGGCAACCGTAAACTGTATGGATAATATCTTGTCTGTAAATAGTGACTTGAAAGGAAGTACTGTTAGAGTTAATGTAATTGTTCTATTTTTCCTTCTTTCATATTCCCCTATTCTGACGTATTCTGTCTGTGTCTGATAATGTCAGTGCTCATAGTGGAAGAAAGACAGTGGTAAGTGTTGGCACAGCACAAGTCTCTCTGTGTTATGAAGGACAAATTTTGACAGAATTCTGTCTAGAAAATTGGCTACAAACAGAATTACAGGAAAGTGCCAACTACTAAACTGAGACAGAATTTACCTGCACAGCATGTAAAATGATAATATCCTGAGAAAAATCCAGACACGAGTATCACAGGCTTTAAATGCCAGACTTAACACCTCCAATTAAGGCCATGTTCCCCTGTTTATAGTTTTCTTTGCTAGAGTTATTTTTTAACCGTAAACAAAAGCAGATGTTAAAAATCTGTTGGGTAGTTTGGTTGAAAATAGTTTTCCCCATGTTGGCTAATTTTTTCAAGAAAGTAAATCCTATGGTTTTAGCTAACTATGTATTCAATAAAATTATTGTTAAATTATGTTTTGGTCGAAACCAGACAATTTGACGTCTTGAAAAAATTTCCTATTACAGCAAAAACCATTTAAAACAAAACTGCCAAATAGATTTGTGAAATCTGCTCTCGTTTAGGTTTAAAAAATTAACTGTAGGAGAAACAGTAGAAACAGGAAAACTTGGCCTTAAGTGAGTTGTGGTGGAGTGTGCGTGGAGAGTGAGCAAATGGAAAATTGAGTGTGTGGGGACCAGAGTACAACTGGATTTGAGAACTTATTATGTTATAAAAAATTAAATCTTCATTCTGTACTGGATTTTAATTGGATAAGAAATTTGTATCAGGATTTTTACTTTGGTTGATAACCTGCAAAATTTTAAAGTCCTGTATAGCCATATATGGTCCAGAAGAATTTGTGCTAAAGTATGAGACAAATAAAATTGTTTCCCACATAGCAAAATTTGTTATAGCTGGCCATGGGTGATGACAAAGCAAAACATGTTCATAAGTAAACTATCACTTATAATTTAGTGGGAAATCATTTCAGCATAACTTAGAATAAGACACTGAAGTAAATGCAGTGTCGTCTTGTGAATTATGAAATGTTTCAAAAATGGGTAAAAGTGGGATGAAAGTTGTTACTGTCTTATTACCTGTGTACTGGGCACACAACAAAATAACTGAGTGAATTCTGTAAAACATAATATTCTTGATTGTGGCAGTAGCTAGGTTCAACAGCTGGCTTCTCTTCACTTGATGCAGATTCGTTGGCCAAACTCTCCTCCGACAAGTGCTCAAGTAGTTTGTCATCTTGGGCACAATGCTGCTGCTTGGATTTTTCTGAAGTAGCACCTTGATTGTGTCCACGCGAAGACCTGTTGAAAAGACGTGAACAAAAATTAGGTAGGAATGTCTTTGCTTAGGAAGAAATACATGTTACTGAAAATAATTTTAAATATGCATAACATCAAGTTAATTAAATAAGATATTTTTTCCATACATACGAGAAATTAAAATACCTCAAAGAAATTACTGATTGTTCGAGATTGTGAAATTTCGCTAATTCAATGACCTGCATGTTAGAAGCAAATATCCTATGCATACTCAAGCCCTGTCTATTCGTTCATTGTCTGTTGTTCGATTGAGTAGCAGCTTGTGGACAAATGATCGGGACTTGAGTATGCATATATTTGATTCTAACATGCAGGTCATTGAATTCACAAAATTTCACCATCTTTAATGATGGTATATCGTGAAAATTTTTGTGCCAACATACTTTTGAAAACACTGCAGTTTCTTGCAACATTTATTATAGCTGTCTGCAGACCAATAATGGGCATTAAATATTACAATAGCAGGATTCTTACAGGCTTAGTCAAATAGGGCAACAGCTGTTTGTATAAGTGAGAGCCAGTAATCAGCAAACAGTGAAGTTTTCCCGTGATAAACCATCATCTCTACTTTATGGTTGTTGAACTTGAAGGTCTGTTACTATTCACAGTTCATTTAACTAGTAAAAATTAAGGAGTACACAGAAATAATTCCTAAATTATAAAAATTACTGTACAATAGTAAAAATATAAGTAGGCCTATGGTTACTGCTACACTTGTAAAACATTTGCTGTTGTGACAATAGTTACCTTGAACAACAACTTACTCCACTTGCATAACCTGTTTCTTTAAATGTTATATTTTCATTGAGAAATTTGAGACGAAGCTGTAGGAACTTTTAAGTGTATGTCTACTTAGTAAAATTCTTAAGAGTGCGTGGTAGATAAATAAACGCTGAAAACATCAATTGATTTGTATGCTTTTTTCGAAACTAATTTGGATAAAATACTCTATGACAATCCTAGATAATGGTACTTACCAACTTTATGAGTAAATGTTTATCCAGAATTACTAATTCGTTATGCATGATTTCTTGCGCCGCAGTTAAATGCACTAGGTTTCTGCGTCAGAGATTGTGCCTCAGTTGTTCGTAACAATGGAAACAATTTTGTTTAAAGCGTTGACTAAAACTATTGTCGAGGATTGCTATTGTTTAATTTTTGCAAATTGGCTACAAGAAACCTACAGTTATAGATTAATGCTTTTAGCGTTGAATTATGTACCACGTCCTCTTAACATTGACTGACATAAACCCACAGTTTAAACTAGTGGTTTTAGAAGAATGAAATTTTGCGCATGATTTCCTTTTATAATGAAAAGTAAGGAGTAAGAAAGGAATTTTGCAGAAATCAAAGGGGTGAAAAACTGAAAAATAAGTTCAGTAACTTCTTGAAGTTTTCGAAGGTAAGGGAGTAGCTATTTTGTTAGTTTGAAGTGGTAAATATTCAGAAAGAGTTACATAACAAATCCTTTTAAGTGTATACTAGATAAGTACGTTTAATTTTCATTGTTTTTGTAGCACACTGATAGCAGCATTTTAGGTGAAAGAAAGGATCACACTGAGGACTTCTTTTTCACTTCTTCAGTAACTTAAGCAAGCTTTAATGGGAGTCAAAAGTCTATTTGCACACATTATTAATGATGTGTAAACACCAACACCATTGTCGGCACTCAACTTATCTCCAGGTAAACTGTACAGAGTTATGCAGTTGTTTGCGTGAGGAAGAATTTTACAGTGAGGTCCAAAGTTAAAGCTTGAGTTTGGCAACAATTAACCTTTGTTACTGATAGTAACAATGCCATAATGTTGTATACTCTGCTAGTTAGATTTTTTACTGATGTGCGTATACAATATTTTAAAATTTAAAGAATTTGTTTTTGACAGCCAAACTTAAATTTATTTTTCAAATAAAGTAGGTACTTGTATTGGCATATTTATTTCATTTTGCCCACTTGATGTTTTTTTCAATCTACTCAATCAGATGTTTCAACAACTCCTGTAGCCAACCATACTCAGGATCAGAACTAGTGTAACAAAAACATTAAAAGGAATTTTTCATTGCACCCTGCCAGTTAAATGTCTTATTTGTACTTTCTGATTCTAAGAGTGTGTTTAGTTTCTTTTTTGAGTGTGATATATATATATGATAGTGTAAATTGCTGTCTTAGATGACAAAGGTTCTTTATTTTGAGCTAATCTTGATGTAAGGCTGCTTAAGACATAAAATGACACATTTGAATGGTGCAAATGTACCTACATATTGTGTTATTGCTGAATCACACGTAAAAAGACTATGACAATGAACTTGAAAAGCAGTTCGAAGTTCAGACAGAGTTTAAAGATTAAAAAATTTTTTAGATGACATAGGTATATGCATACTGTCAGCAAACTGATAGTACTGTAGATGGTAAAAATTTTTGCAAATGTATAGTGAATTAATCATATTATTAACACAAAATAAATTTTTGGTGATTGATCTGTTACATAGTTACAAGTATGTTCGAGCAAGGTGTTCCACTCTCGTGACTTCCAAGGGTCTCTTAGACTAACATTCTTAATGATTTACAAGCAGGCACATACGTCTTGCGAGCCCTGCACAGGCACAACAGGGAGCGAGCCAGCAGCCAGATGCAGTCGAAACAGCAGCTGCCACAGCAGCTCAGCTGGCAGCTTGGGTTACAGCTCATACTGCAGCTGGGCAGGCTGACCGACTGTCCGAGGCGATGTTGTAGGGCGAACATCAACAGGAGTAGCAGAAGGCTCCCAATCGCTGTTGCAGCAACTGTTTTTTTCTGCAGACTGGACAGAATACAAACAAGTCTTAGTTTTCTTTTTTCGAAGTTTGACACAAAAGTCTAGGGACGTGGCATGTTACTACTGTCAGAAAGAGTAATTGTGTGGACTGAGGCGCTTACAAAAATATACATAGTAGGTATAATCTACCCAATAGAATTGATCACATGGCCTGATTCACTCAGTCGTTGGATGTTCAATGTTTTTTTCAGAGTCTGTGAAAACTCCAATAGTTGTATGTTGGCTAACTATTTAAAAAAAATAGTGAAATCTGCAGAAGCAGTATATTTCAGTTGCTGTAGACTATGTTAAGATAATGTGTAATGTCCTTTTGTACAGGCAATATAACTGCATACGAGTAACGTATACTGTACAAATATGCCAGAATTAACCACAGAAAACATATTTTCTTTCATGTAGGCCTACATACGCAGGAGACTGTGTTTACTTTTTACGTGCTCTTTCGTGGTTTCTGTCTGCTGAGATCCGGTGAAGAGATCAAGCTGAATATTTAGATTTTGAAAACGGAGTTAGACTGAACTGCTTCAGAATAGCTTAAACTCTATTGAGTAGATAGAGTACAGTTTTTTTCATAAGTGCCTTTAGAGAAAGTATCTCAAATAGCTCAGTGTGTTCTAGGTGCTTTCTGTTACTCAATATATTTGTCAAAGGAACATCTTAACCAGAAAAACTATCTATGCTGTATTACAAATGCCTCTTTCTGATTGTATTGGGAGAGTAGGTCCTGGGGGAGGATGTCATAGGGACCTTCCTCCCAAACCCTCACATTTACACGGAAGAAATGTTTTTATTAAGGTAATAAAATGATGTACTAGTAGTTAAAAAAATGCACGCACTGACAAAAGGAAATAAATGAAAAGCTAAACATTATTTAAATTAGTAGGCATGCAGTACAATTCACCATTTGTTTTAATGTACATATATTAAATATTTTGCCAATTATTTTTCGTTCATTGAATTGATAAAACTATAACATTAACCATACCATATTGTGTCATCATCAAACTTGCAGTGGACTGTTGTACTGTTGGACTCGACTGCTGTGGAATTGTCTGGAATCATCACGAGACTCATTTACTCAAGTTACTTACTTTTGTTATGATTAAGTTCACTACAACATGTGTAAAATGTTCTTGGGGTGATACCATGTTCAATTTGTGCTTGAATATACATGCTCATTGACTTATTGTGCATAATGTGATGTCATATTTTATCTGTGTAGGTATACAGCCATGCAATATTACTTTCAGAAATCTCATAAGAAAACTTTACAACAACCATGAATTCACAACTTTCAAATTATTTTGTGATCATGCAAGGTTATCACATTCTAACCTTTAATCAAGTGCAATGCACATTGTGTGCAGACCCAGCTGAAGACTGGAAACAGCAGTGGATGATGATGATCACAATGATTAATGCATATGGTAACTTACCTAAGTGTGATGTACAACTCAGCAGAGAGATCACTCAAGTTATTACAGTCATGGGATTCGCTCTTCTTATTGGCCCTATCATTTTTTTTTTTAATTCTTTTGAAATTTAATACATTGTATTATTAGATTTTAATATCTGTATATGTAAAATTGAATGTCTTGTCTGTAAGTATGCGTTCCTACCAGGGGCGTCATTTCAGGTTTTTCCAGGGGGGGGGGGCAAGATTTTGTTTTCTGACGACAGTGACCTTGTTGCATCTTTTTTATTAATTAAGCATGTATAAATTAGATACTTTAATAATAAAACTTCAGTTTTATGTCATTAAGTTAGCATTATTTACATTTAAAAATACAAAAAATACATTTATACACAAAATTTCCAAATCCAGGGGGGGCCCCCCCTGTAGCCCCAAATGACGCCCCTGGTTCCTACACCATTCATCTGACTGTGATGAAACTTTGGTGTGTTGACTAAGTTTGGAAAATCCATACTTTAACATGGATGGCTGTATGTGGTTTGCTCACTCACTGGAAAACCTAATTTATGTACATACCAGACAGAATAACAAAACATTTTAGGTATTCAGAGGCACTTCAACAAGCAGATTTAAAGTGCTGAGTACTCATACTAAATATATTATCACATTATGTACATTGAAAACTACGGGAATAACATTAAGGGCAACAGCTATTAAAATAAATATCAAAGACTTGTGGATATTCTGTTTTTTTTATAAACGTTGCTGTTGTACGTAAACTGCATAGCGGATAGTAGAGGAAGTGTATTCTAATTTTATGAAAAGTAATTCCAATTAGTTAAGTAAGCATTGGTGCTGCTATACGTGTGTTATGATCTTTGAAAGAACTGTGCAATACATAATTACCATACATCTGTTACTGGGGTATGTCATGTTAGTGGCGTATAATACATTATTACTGAAAAGTATGTTTTTACTTGTTCTTAAAATGATACATGCACACAGACTGTATTGTATATTTTGATATACAACTGTACAGCTGCTTACCTTGGAATGTTTGTATGTCGGTGCCGTAGTCGTCATTGTAATCTGCACTGTCAAACATCGGAATATCTACATATGGTAGGTCTCCTCCAGGTATGATGGAACCTAAAAAATAATAATTGTAAGTTTTTCCTTAATATAATTATGACTGAGCTAATGAAATATTAAAAAGTAGCCTACATAATTAAACTAAAACAATCCTTAACAATTACTCAATCTATCTGTGGTTTTAGTGGTTTTTATTGTCCAAACCTGTATTTGCCCTTTCGGCCATCCAGCCACTTAGCATCAAGTTTAATTTCTGTGTAATAAGGCAAGATTAACGTACAACAACTCAAAACATGTCTCCCTTTGCAGCCAACCACATGGTTACAAGTTTCTGCATCCCAGTTTTGGCAGACACAACAATGGAGCTTTGTGGTCAGTTGCAATATCTTTTATTTCTAACAAGTAGTTGTCATCAGCTATCAAGAGGTTTCCATTTAGAGGTTTAACCACAATGAACCCTAAATGCTTCGAGTTCTCATTCTCTCGCCCAAATCAACTGAACCAATTTATCAAGTGGCATCCTTGAATTTTCATCTAGTTTCTCCAGAACAATAAAAAAAAAATGCATGGGGACATACACGTAGTGTGACTAAAATTTTTTTTTGGGGAATGGGGGACAAATTACTTAGTATTTTTTAGTAAAACCACAAATAAAAAGTGTAAATTTCAAGAACTTGCTGAAAATGTATAACTACAGTAATAATTCAATACAAATATTGGCTAGAAATTTAATTAACCATCTGTTAAAAAATAATAGGTACAAAAAGTAATTATTTTACAGGCATTATCATTATAATTTCTTAAAACTATTTTGTAGTTGGGGAGGGGGGGGCCCACATGCCTCCCTGTGCCACCAAACCCCCTGAGGCTATGTCTATGTATGGGCATTGAACCCCAATGGTATGGGCGAGGGGGGGGGGTACTCGAGGGCAGGGCATCACACCCAGAGATCAGACTTCTACCCGGTGGCATATAGGCATCTACCGAATCCAGGAGGATGACATGAAATGGAGAAGCAACAAAATGTGATGGACTTGGGTAAATGTAAGTGCACGTCAACCAATGGCAACACCTGCCACGTTTCTCACATGCAAAAAAAAAATAGGAGGTTGAACTTGCTGGGATTCCCACCCAGATTACCTTGGTGCGAAGCAAGCGCTCTCTCCTCTACACCTTTGGTACGTAACAGGAAAAGAGGGAAAAACTGAGTAAGGGTGGCGGAGTAACATGACAGTGAACCCCTTTGATGGCGTTCAGGGTTTTAAGATGAAGGAATCCAAGAAAGCCTTAGTAATTTCTACAGGTTATAACATTTACTAAATGTGACAATAGCGAGGGTTGGTTGAGAAGCTGCTGTCAAAAGTATTTGGGCACAAGTAAACTTTACCTCTGGTTGATATTTGCATAATGGAAGATTAAATTTTGTCTTGCTTACCCTACCCTCACGAGTTTTTGTAAACAACTACGAGCACTCAGGATTTTAAGCATTATGCTACAGATAAAAGTCGTTAACAATTTAACTTTACTTACGTCAGATGTTAACATCAGGATGTCTTAAAATAGGAAAGGATTTACAACAGTTCATTTGGAAGAGACTAAGGTACGCAATTTTGTATATTACTATCCAAATGTTTTTTTTTTTTTTTTTTTTTAAGTAGAATTGGTTTTCAGGTTAAATAATCAGAATTTTACTGTGCACTGGAAACATTCGTGTATTCAGACGTTTACAGTTTTACCAATTGAATGTTGTCCCGTTTTTCAACACATTGGATGACTGCAAAATAGACATACCGATATTGAGCTACATAAATGTACCGGAGCCCTACCTAAAGTAAAAAAAAAAAAAAAAAAAAAAAATGTAGGCCTATCAAAAATTATCCGTAAGAATTATGTTAGAACTTACTTTGAAAATCTGTAGCTGTTGAATTGAGATTTTCCTCTGCTGCTGGAATGATGTAACCTGAAATGAGAAATTAAATTGATTATTCTGTATTGGTATAATATTTAGCTTTGTGTTTGTAAGTACTCGGTGAGTTCTTTGTAAATATACTTTGGCAGATGACCTACATGACCTGTCTTTCAAAGCTGTCAAAAAAGTGTATTTGTTTGTGGGATAGACTATATATAATCTAGCGAATTCCTACCACTAGGCACTAAAATTTTTTACTGGGCAATTTTTTTAATATAATTTATTTCTACAGATGGTGTTAGTAGTGCTAGTTCTGTCGGGACTATCTGCAAAGGGGCTGGTATGCCCAGATTTTGATGAAATTAGCTTGTCACATTTATTTTGGAAATTTGTTGGATTGCTACTTTGGGTCCTGGGTGCCTTGCCACTCAAGGCCCTCTTGTTTATGGGAACTGTCAAAACTGTCGCCAATGAATGGTGCTGACTGGCATCTCAACAAACATACTGGCTTGAGGTGATGCTGTTTCCATCTGGCATGGGACAAGCAGTACGCCCTTACTGCAAACTGTACACCGTATGGTACGATAAATCCTGTAAATTATTACATCAGTTTCATGACCATCTAAAGTGCTAAGTTTTATAATTTGCACTTGTCGCAGGTACCTACTTAATTTGTTTGTCTATAAGTGCGTTTTGCACTTATTTTTGTACAGTCTTATATATAGATTAGTGCTCGATTTGTATTGTACCGCAATGCATTATGAATTACGGTTGCACGATAAACAAAAAAAAAATTATATTGAACCTGCATGTAGGCCAGAACAAATATGATGTCAACCCAGCCAACCAAAAGCCAGGCTACAATGGACTAACGTAAGTTTCAGAATGTCTGTAAATGTTTGGCCAGAAGTGCAGATTGCAAAACTCGCCGGCGAGTGTACATGAAACAACATGCATTATTGACTCGGGCGGCCGTTTATTTGATCTCGGAATCATGGCTGAGGCATGCAGCAAGACAAGTGGAGTGGTTGTCATGGTACAGGCGTCCTGAAATGACGGGACGGCAGTCTAGCTGTCCCTACTGAAACTAAAGCCTAATGGCATACGTCTTCCCACATTCTGCCCCTACCTCTTCTAACCTCTCCCTCTTCTAATCCCTCCCTCTTCTAATCACCTCCCTCTTCTAATCCCTCCCTCTTCTAATCCCTTATCGCACCCTAATTGAAGGGAAATATTTCAAGGTGCCATTAGACAGACCACGACCTTGGTTAGTCAGGTCTGAACATCCTTCGATTTAATTTAGCAAATACATATGGGAAACGCACGAGCGTCGGTGCCTAGGCCTAGGTTTCACAAATACTGCGAATCTACCTTCTGGTTTATAATGCTGCGGTCAACCACTGCAGAAGGTGAAGTAAAAAAAAAAATGAAGTTATACATTATTTGCACTGTAAAATTTAGATATTTACTGATCAATTCAATCAGCATATATTTATGTAGCCCACTCATGGGCGTCATTCATGGGGAGGGCAGGGGGGCGTATGCCCCCGCCCCCCCTGGATTTAGAATTTTAAGACTATGAAATATATTTTTTGTATTTTGTTATTTAAATAATGCTTACTTAAGCACATAAAACTGAAGTTTTATTATTTAAGTTTCTAATTTATACATGCTTAATTAATAAAAAAAGATGGAACAAGGTCTCTGTCGCCGAAAAAACATATTTCCCCCCCCCCCCCCCAAGAAAAACCTGAAATTACGCCCCTGAGCCCACTACGCCTATTCGGTGTAGAACTTGAACTTGATAACTGTTCAACTCTGGCGTGTGCAGTCTGCCCAATAGCTAGAGAGAGGGAAAATACGCGAACTAATTTACTTGCATGTTATACTCTACTGTCCTACGTATACTCAAGAGTTAATGGACCTGGCCCGTGAGACCTGTTGTAGCGTTGTACGGAAAGTATTTTTCTTGTGCGACTATTAAAAATGTTTATACTGAGCCTATCTACGAAAAGAAGACTCTCTTGAAACTGTGTCCCTACGATTTTAAAAATGTCGTCTGTTAATTAAAAACATGTTTTCCAAGCTCCTATGTGCTAAAAGTGCTAAAAATTACTTTTCTCGTTGCTGTAGCTGAGAAAATATCAACCGTAATCAGAAAACTAAATCGTAGAAACCTGCGTTGGACTTCACCTCATACTTTCCCCAAATAAAATAACAGGGCCATCGCTTGGAGTCCTGTTGAAAAACGGTTTCTACGAAAACACTGCACGCTAGTTTAGTCCTTCGCGCCTAGAGGCGATGAGGCGTTTGACGGACGTGTTATATTCGACTTATCGCCTTCCCCGTTTCCGTACATTGAATGGAAAAAAAATAGCTTCAACTCACTGGAACAGCACACAATGAACGAATATACGGGGCCTGAATATGCATTAAAAAAGGGATTCTAACATACCTGTCATTGAATTCACGAAAAGTTCCTTTCCCTACCCATAGTCATTCTACACCATGCAGGCCTACAAACGTCACCAAAGATGATGTTAAAATAAAATACTGTCTATTTATTGGTAGAGACACTAGCTGGGCGTGGTGTGTTGTAAGGTAAGATGTATTTCGTGACGTCTGTATAAATCCGAGAGTGGCCTATTAGAAGTGGCATAGTACAGCCTACATTGCAACACACCCACGCCACGCCACTAGACTCTAGAAAATCGCGAGAATCTTTCGCTCTAGCGTAATTTTTAAAACAATATAGCATTAGGCGCCTTGTAAGAATGTACGACGTTACCTATGCACTGTGTGGCACTTAGCTGTTTACAACTCAGTCACAAACATTCGGTATTACTTCAGTCAAATGGAAACACGCAAATAGCGAAATAAGGACGTTGTACGTGAGCACGTTACAATGGAATCCATAGTTTTAATCAAAATATTATGTAAGCATTTGATATAAAAATAAGGCTGTTTTCACTGGCTATCGTCGTATTAAGGTGAAATAGGAAAATTTTCAAAAATTTTCTTGTTCCGCTTGATTTTAGATTTTTTAGCCGAACGACTTTATTTTAGCTTCCGTAAAACGGGGTGATTAGAAACACTGGGGAGAGTAGAAAAAAAATTAAAAAATTAATTCTTAGCTTACACCTTTAGCTATAAAATAATATAATTACAATAAAATTACTTTTTGTAAGTGGTTTTAATTTGTTTATCTAAAAATTGAATTTTTAAAACAGAATTCACACCAAAAATTTAGCTTTAAAATTGTGTTTCTATTCACCCCAGTGTTTCTAATCACCCCGTTTTACGGTTACAAAAAATAATTTTAGAAAAAATTTTATCGCAAATGGAAGTTGGTGGTTCAATAAGCAATCCTTAAAATATAGAATTTAACTGTAATCGAAACAGTATACATTTAATGTTTGCTTCTTAATTGAAATTTAAGAGCCATAAAAATAAATGGCTCGAAAAAGCGATATAATGGATATCAACCAGAGCACTGGAAGAAGTTGGAGAGACATCAATAAAGCAACGAATATGAGGAACTTACAAGAAGACAAAATATTTGCCAGGACGATAAGATGTAAATTGGGAACGGAGAAACGGCGACAGCTGTAAAAAGATTCGGGGGAAAAAAAAAACCTTAGAACCCATTTAACTGTTATATAGTAGGTCTTATGAATTATTATTTTTAAAAAACTTTACTTTTAATAGACACAGTGATCTGTAAAGAAAATATGCTGCGTCTAACTGTATCAATCAGGAAATTAGTAACCAATAAATAAAACAAATGGTGTTTGAGGAAGGGGCGTCATTTGACGTCAGAACCTTTGCGTTGTTTAGGTTGGTCAACATCTGCTGCCAACAGGCAGGACGAGCGTCATTCACTGGATAACCGCAGTGTAAAGGGGGCCCAACTACAAAAACAAAAATCGTTCTCTGCAAACACCCAACGGTACGACCTCATCTCTGCCAGGAAGAGTTAAAAACTGTCACACATACCTGATGAGTGCTGACATGTTGCCAAGAGCGACACGAAACGAACCACAAGAACTGCGAAGGATGCGTCAGATGATACACGGAGAGTCTGATTCCTCTTCATGTTGGACTGTTCTAACCTCCTAGCTTTGACGGACTGTCCTCACAGGTACGCAAGTTGACAACTGATGCTCTGTCCACTCCCTCGGGAACAAAACAAAAACAAACCCCCTCCCCTATGCCCGGCACTGTGGTGTGTTGGCATTGTTGGCAACAAATCTCACCCCACCACCTTCTTCACTGCGAAGGGTCTTTGGTCGGTGCGTCACCCACCGTGTCTCAGGGAAGGGGCAACTTGCAGGCAAGGTCATTGTACTATGTCGGGCTACCTGGGGTTGTGGCAGCTGGCTGGGTTACATCTCGTTCGGACTCGCTCATTGCTAGCGGGAACTTGGCGAGACATCATGTAACTTATTGTTGTTGTCTCTCTTTCTCCCTCACACACACTTCACAGGGCATACTGTATTTCGTGTCATCGCATACATCAATCTTCTCACCGCGAGCACGAAAATAATTTTCTAATAAATAATAATTTGGCTGTTGAGTACGATCAAGTTAAATAAATTAATTAAGTAGATACAGTAGGATCAAATCCATGCTAAGTAGTTTTTCAGATTAGTACAAAGAACTCTACTGATTTTGGCTTATTTTCATAACAGATTTTGAAATTTGTTTTGGGGAAAAAATTAAATAAATAAAACATAGGGTTTATTGCTACCGAAAAAAAATTAAGGTATCAATAAACAGATAGTATGGTCAAACATTGTAGCGATTCTTTGATGTCAGAATAAGGTCCCAAGCGACATACGAGCGCCCTACGAACCGCTCGCGACGATCCGAAGGAAGTCGGTTTTTTCCGACGAACACAAAGAAAGGGATTCGCAGCGCTAGTCTGGACGCGTTCGCTCTGCAGGTTAGTGTGTTTGTACAATACTCGCAAACCTTCCTTGCTACCAGCAGACTATAGCATTCGTTCATTTTATGCTCTTTGTTGGTTCGGCTGTCCAGTTGCGAGCGGCTCAAGAGCTATTCGCGAACCGCTCGGCTCGCCAGTGTGTACGCGCCCTAAGGTTATTTTAAAAATAATATCGTGGGCGTAATTTGAGCATTTTGTTTGGGGTGGCAAGGATTACCAGTTATAAAAGATTTGAAAAAAAAAAAAAAGTGGGGGGGGGGGGTGGTGGTGGTGGAAATTAAACTGCTTCCATCAAAATTATGTATACACTTTTGTATTGATTATTTTATGTTATCGCCTAAATTAAAAAAAAACAGTGTGACGGAAAATGCACAAGTAAAGTTGTATTCCTATGCTAAGAAAGAGAATTTTATTATCTATATCAACACAATTTTGGGGTGGCAATTGCCACCCCCGAATTACGCCTATGAATATCAAAATCATTGCAAAACTACCAGGCATGGCCTTAAGTTCATTTAATTTGGGGTTCTACATCAAAATTAAAATAAACTTTTTAAATAACGTAAATGAATCAGATAATAGCCTAGCGGCTGGGAACCTGATCCATCAACATCTTTGGTTTGCTCTGTTCTCTCGATGCCGTTCAGGCTGCTCCAGACCTTGTGCAGTTGATGCGCAAGATTGGCCACGAGACTGTAACCTTACAACGGAATTTCATGTGTGCGCATACTGGGCATGGTGTGAGTAATGGAATTCCAAGCTACAACAATGCCAGTATTTTGACAGTTCTCTTCGTAGAAAGATGACGGGAAACAGGATTGCTGGGAAACCTGTTTTTCCAGGAAACGACAGGTCATTCATTGCAGTTGCAGCCAAATGAATATTTCTAGGAAAAGAACTGTCAAAATGATAACCTTAATAACTGACAAACTGTTCCATGCGCGCTGAGCCATCCTAAGCTCCGCCTACAATCTTCAACTTCGATGCTGAGGAGCACGAAGTGTTATAGTCGACCATTGCGTGTAGATATTGGCTGTCCACCGTACAGTAAGCACGTTTGAAGATCGTTTTGGCAAAATTAATAGCAGAAGGCTGATTCTATTGTGGCCTCAGGCGAAATATTTTAGTACATGCAATCTACAGGATGTTATCTTTATTGGTGTCAAATATTTTGAGGACGTGTTCCTCACGTTAAAACAAACAAATCAGTTTATGTGAACTTGGGTTCGAAAACCACTTACTTCTTAGTTATGTAGCGAATTGTAAAGTCATTTAACAGCACCACATGTGTGTAAGAAACAGTACGTAGGGAATGAATTGTAATTGCTTGGAGCTCGCAATAGCATCCATTAGAACATAGGCAGCACCACGGAATAGAGCCACAGGCGAGGTTTCCCTCTGGTTCGAACCTGCAGCTCGACCTCGTGCCATCATATACCCATTTCTTCCTTGAACCATTTCTCATTACCATACGATTCTCCTATACAAGTAAAGACTGTCTTGTGCTCATGCACTGCCATAAATAACACTCACTATAAAATAGAAGTTACCGGAATGCCAGAATCAACGTGAAAAGCGACACAATTTCATTGTGTGATACCACGAAGTGTTACTGCTACTTAAATGAAGACCCACAATAACTCCCCGAAAGCCACATTTAATTTTAAACCATAAATGTACCAAATATAGAATTATAACAAATATAAATCTGTCTATTCATATGCCTTCCTTATAAGTATAGTGTCAAGTATAGTGACACTAGAGGTGGCACAACTGAAATCACCCGTATATTATACAAACTCTAAATACATACAAAATACAAGGCTGTAAAGAGGCCATAATAAAACACATGTTTTAAACCCCAAGTTAAAGCCACCCCCATATATCATAAAGAGTCACGCTCTCCAGGCGAGCGCTGCCCTACATATCCCCCACTAGGCCGGTGTGCACTGTGTTTATTCGCAATCATTATAACGACCAGAAAGGTAGTCTTCCGCCGCCGGACTTATTTCCAAGAGGTAGGTGGGAGGCACCAAAAAGTAGGGGCTACCCACAACCCCGCGTCCAGCGATCCGCTGGATCAACGAAGAACGCATATATTTCTTACTGAATATGCAACAAAACATAAAGAGCTTAATTTGCTGCAAAGATGGGATACTACGGTCATTTCATTTTAAGTTTTGATTACCCTAACAGTTTTTTTTGTGTCTGTTACCATTATTTTATCCTTTCCAATCATAGTAGGTGTACTAAGGCCTAGGTTATATAAATGGGAATTATTTTTGTTCAGAGAAAAAAAATCATTATATTTATTTTCGATATATTAAGTGTCAATCTATTTTCTGAAAACCACCTATTCATTTGATGGACATTTTTTATGTTTTACAACATTAAATCAAAGTTGTCATTTGTAACAGAAGTAACATTTGTTAAGTAGGAGGGAAAATCATTTATAAATATGAGAAAGAGTATTGGCTTCAGGATTGAGTCTTGAATTACACCAATAGCTATTTTTTTTATGCCAGATCTATATTCAGTATATTGGTTTTTGTTGTCGATTTGGGTTATGCTAGTTAATTGCGTTCTATTTGATGCGTAGGATTTGATCATTTTATTTTTCTCGCCAATAATACCCAAATTTGTTTTACTTAACTTATTTAAGTTAATGCCATGGTTGACACAGTCAAAGGCTTTGGGCATGTTTGCGAAAATACCAGCAGCATATAGTTTTGCGTCGAGTGCATCTATGGCTTTACTAACAAAATCGAATAATGCTCGTTCAGCGGATACGTCTTTTAAGATACCAAATTTGTTGGTGGATATAATATTGCTTTTATAAGACATTCAGTAAGTTGTTTGCATATTATTGTTTCTAGTATTTTTGATAGTATTTTAACGACGGAGAAAGGTATTCGAAACCAATTTTTTTCCACAGATGCATGTCATTATATATTTCTCCTTACTTTCTGTTAACAAATGTTGACTTTCAGTGTTAATTTTCAATCGCTAATTTATCACTTATGATTTTCGCCACTCAAAAACGTGCATAATGTACTAATAATCATCTCACAAAGTTTGTAACTTACTTTCATGCACATACTGTATCAACAGCTAGTGGTGAAGTGAAGTGAGCGTGTTTTAAGGTCCTTTTAAAAACTAAGGTACCTGTACCGAATATGTCGCACTAGTCGCCATTGTGTGGCAATGCCGAGATCGATGTAGGATCGATACACACTAGTCTCTATATGAACATGCACAATTCATAAATATCTGTATTACATCATCCATGTGTTATATTGAAAATATAATTAATTACTTAGGCACACATGATTGTTGAACCTTAAGCGGGCCATATTCGGTAGAGGTACCTTACGTCTTAAAGAGCCGATAAGGGTGAAGTGAGGTGAATGGACCACATAACAGCAATGCTCGAGTCAGTACTCGAACCCAGGACCTCTCGCACCATAGACCAGCGTCAGCCTAACCGACTACGCTACGGAGGCTGGTATAAACTGCTATTGGTCTTAAGCTTTTGTTAGGTATTACCTTACAGTACACCTTGATCTTTGATATTACGCCATAAAAGATAGGGTCACCACTGACTGTCTCGTTGTAGAGGCTAACTATCGGCGAGCAGACTGCACACCAGTTCAGGCCATGTCTCAATTTAAAAAATACTCTCTGGAGAGAATACTCTTTCGCAAATTACCACGAGAGAGAGAGAGCGTTCTTTATTTGCTCTTTGGTGCTCTCGCTCTCTCGAATCGGCACGATATATTCTCGTGTATGTAAACAAATTATGCAAGGTTACAAGTTCGTAAATTTTACTAACACGAGTTATAAACACATTAAATAAATTTTTAGGCAATTCAACAAATATTGTTTCACTTATCGGCGTCGTATTTCAAGCTGCGAATAGTTGTTTATAGGCAATGCCGACATTTTTTATTTTGTGTATTTAAACATATATTACGAAAGAAAATGTTTACGCAGTTTATAGCCATAAGTAACTGTTCATTGGAAATAATTATTTATGTATAAATATTTAAATATTTGCATCATATGACGCACGTTTTTTCAGTAACCTCAAGCCATAGTTGTTGTAATCAAGATGGCGTACGCCAGAGATCACGAGAAAGTGTATAACTTTGTTCTCTCGCTCTTTTGTACTCAGACGAACAGTTGAGACAGACATCGAGCTTGCTCTTTCTGACGTAGTTGTGATGTATTTGCGAGAGCGACAACACGACCTCAGAGCACTTGGACGACTTGGCCAGTGACGTCAGAACAGATGGCATGCTGGGGGAATCAGCTGTTATTACTCGAGTAATCGCTCGTTTGCTATAAGATTCAATGCATCAGCATGTTTGTTACATGATTTATACCGAACTGTGTAAAACATTACTATATATTTAGTGTGAGGAGAAAGATGCGTCCAGTGATTTAAAATTTAAAATAATCTCATCGGAAAGTCCGTCACTTCACATTCATGCCCGCTGTGTTGTGTTCTAACCTGATTTTATTATATATTTATTAATTAAATCAAATGTGCACAGTTTTTTGTGAATTTTTATGTTTCAAAAGTGAAAACAGTGTATAGTGCAAATCATTTACTATCACAAGGTAATTTGAGGCCTAGGTGGTTTCCTTGATTTATATAGGCCTAGATCTAAGCCTTATCTTTATTTCTCACAAAACGTGTGTTAATAATAACATATCCATACGTATTTCTCCCAGTACTTTTAAGGAGAAAAGTTCAGTGAAACTAATCCTATCAATAGAACCACGATTTTATGGCGAAAATATTTTTGCACCATTTGATACTTTCAAGGCCTTACGCTTAGAGACATGAAAAATTCGCGTTTTCACTTTGGCACAAGCTAGAATTCTAACAACTGTAAATTTGCGTCATTTTCGCAATTGGCCTCTGACTTATTGGACACCTCCTGGAAGAGTCTGAGCCAGTGACGGATATGTAACTAATACAGACCTGCATGACTAGAGACAGGGAAAATTCACGGGTTCTCTGACATGTAGGCTAGCCTCCAAGAACATCTGTGTATTCAAGTAGACGATATCTGCTCACTGGCTGCTCGATGACGCAGTAATTGGGCCTACATTTAATTACATTCTATTATTGGCTCAACGACTTCCAAGAGGTGTCAACTAAGTCAAGGGTCAGTTGTAAATGTGCACCAACAGGGGCGATTCTACGAAATGATATCTTGGTGGGCCCCTAGGAGCCCCCAAAACAAAAGCAGGGGGTACGGGGGTCTTCCCCCCGGAAATTTTTGGATTGTAAGGTGCAAAATGGTGCTATTTAAGGAGTTTCCGAACAAAAAGTGTGAATACACCGTTTTAAGAAATTGTTATGTTTTTAAGAATCTAATTTACATTCGTAACTTCGGTGAAAAGGAGGGGGGGGATCTATCCCCAATTTTGAGGCTTATTATTTAACTTTGGACTCAAAGATGGATTTCCAAGACAAAGTAAGTTAGTAAATTCTTGAAAATTTCTCAAATTGTTTAAATCTTGGGTTTCTGCCCCCTCTTTCTCATATAACGCACTTCCCCTAACTTTATCCCCGAAGGGAGGTGGAGGTAATTATATTACACATAAACGATAAAAATAAGTTATGGTGCTTCATTGTCTTACATGACAACCTGTCCAATTGTCCAGTATAGCAGTAATATTGTTCCGTTTTAGTCGCCAATTAGAAAATAACGATTTAATTAAAAATTAAATAAAAATAAAAAATTCTCATTAAAATTTTAGGTAGACACGGGTCCGTCCGGCCCACCTGCTAAAACCGCCACTGGACACCAACTTACAGTTGTTTGACTTCCAGCTTTGAGCCTGAAATAAAACGCGAATCAGGTCTCTGTGTATCACTTTAATATCAAGCAGCTAATGAGCATCTGCTGTCTGCTCCAGTTCACATATATTCTTGCAGGCCAGCCTACAGGTCAGCGAACTCGCGAATATCTCCGATCTCTAGAGCCACGATTTTAAGGTGAAAAGATTTTTGCAACATTTGGTTTCGATGCGTCATGTGCACGTCTACAGGTTTGCTACATCGCCCGTAATTGGATAATTTTACTCTCACTTGCCTTGGCAAATTACAGACGTAAGGAGTCACAATAATCTTATTCTGATTGATGCAGTCAAATGAGGGACGTGTCTGAACAAAGACACGCTGCCAATAGCCATGAAGCAGAGCTGCAGATGTGCACGTGAGACACTGAAACAAAGTGGGGCAAAAATCTTTTCGCGACAAAATCGTGGCCCTACCGATCTCTACTCACGCCGCACACCTGCACCTCTGCTTCATGGCCAGTGATAGGATGTTTTAACCCTCACGTGTCTCAACTCACATGCTTGTGGTGTCGCTGTAACCTAATTCTGATTGGTGCAGTCAAATGAGAGACGTGTCACACACTGCCAATAACTATGAAGCAAAGCTGTCGATGTTCACGCAATGCCTGGAAACCAAATGGTTAAAATTCTTTTCGTGACAAACTTGTGGCTCTATCTATCAATCATCAAATGATCCAGTTGAAATTATTATTTATTTAGGCTACCACGGTCGTGCTCCCAACACATAGGATAATGCATATAGGCCGACTTCATTTTTCTGTAGCTTAACCAGCGCCGTCATTTCAGGTTTTTCTTGGGGGGGGGGGGG
>PNEQ01103324.1:36159-66024 GCA_003012365.1 Medauroidea extradentata | reverse complement strand
GTATAAAAACTTTGAATATATTGCATCTAAACTGTATAATATTTTACCTATGAGTCTTCGACAACTATCTTGTGAAGTTCTTAAGAAGAGATTAAAAAGTTTCTTATTGTTAAATCCTATTTATACACTTGAAGAATTTTTTGAACTGGATATAACTAAATTGTAATCTTTGTTTTGTATTCATTATTACTTTCTATGTGATGTGTGTATGATTTGACGTGATTATACAGCTGTACTGCTCTACTAATCTGAATCTGAATAAACTAAACTAAACTAAACTCAAAGTAGTTTCAGGATGAAGTAAGCACTTTAAAGCCCTGGTTACTTTTTTCTTGTTCTGTTCCTTTTTAATAACTGAAAATCATAACGTCTGTGGCCGCGACTTAAGTATTGTTCTATGATTATTATATACAAAATGGTCTTCAATACTTTAACGCGAACAGCCGTGTTCTATGCTCTGGACAGTCAACAGGGAACAAGCATGAGAGAGCGGCCGAGAGTCGAGGGCACCCGCCCCCACGCCAACATCACACCCCAACCCAAGTTCCAGGAACAGAATTCCTCGCCCCTCCTCGGCAGGAGATGAGGTAGACGTGGCAACGCCGCAGACGCAGACCGTGAGCTAGGTTAGTTTGTGCGCGCTGCCAATGTTGGCGACACTGTATCAGGGGAGGGGAGGCTCCGGCCGGCTCCGTGCTGAGGGCAGGAGGGAGGCAGGCAGTAGGAGGGTGGCCAGTGCAGAGGAAGGCAGGCTCCGTGGACCCGCCAGCGACGCTGGGGAGAGATAGAGGCACCCTCCCGGGACGTAGGATGCGTGCACGAGGTGAGTGGGCATGTGTGTGTGTGCAGGCAGGCCTCCCCGCAAGGCAACCGCCACGCCAGTGGGGTAGGTTAGGGGCCCTTCCCTCCCACAATCAATACCGCCCGCCTGGATGGCATAGGTCAGGCGTGGTCCTGACTGCGTGTTGCTGCTGAATGACCTGTACTACCGACTTGACGTAGCCCCCCATGATGAAGCAGCATCGCCGAGTCCTTCCACGTCAGCAGGCTATCTTTAGATACCACCGAGACTTTGTCCCGCGTCCTGGCCACCTCGTCTAACTGGAAGTGGTTTACTCTGGAGACTTCAAAACTCGCGTTTAGAAATGACTGATTACTAACTAGCACTTGAATGTGGCTTGCGTTTTATATTTGCTGTTTGTAACGTGTCGGCGCAAGGACGTTATTTATAATGTACAGAAACAGACCTGCTGCAGTGTTTTTACTCCACGATGAAACAGGTGCATTCTGATTGCCCAGCGGGAGGTATTTGTGTTAAGCATTTAACATCTGTTAAAAGAGGATTAACAGAGTATTTTACAAATCTTCTATTAATTCGCCTTAACCGGTCCTGACTGCCGTAAATATACGTATAAACTACCTCGCCGATATTTGTATGTCTTTCTGCGTTTTTTGAGCGTGTAGTTTTCTAGGAAACCGAATCATCAGCAAAGTGAATTCTGTTACGTGGTGAGGTTGAAGCTTTGACAATGAAATACAGCCTACAAATTCCAGTTAATTTATTCGACAGTACATACTGAAGTATTTCGTTAGCTACAGTCGAAAGTGTTATTTTGGTGACCTAGGCCAAGAAAGAGGTAAACCGAGAGAGTGGTATTTCTAGATTTAATTGCGCCTAAGCTAAAGCATGCTTGAAATTTGTGGTTTTGGTACAGGCTGCTAAATTTGAGAATATAATTGTCGACATGGATATGTGTTTGTTGAAAATCACGTTAATACCATAGGCCGATAGAGCGTTTGTTAAGTTGAGTGCCAGAACTGGTTTCTGCCACGCAATCTTTTTAGTAACTATGTTGCCACAATCGTTATCGGAACACTTTATTTAGTTTCAGTTAAAAATATGTGTATGTGATAGTATTAACGTGATTAATTTTACGTATTTCTTTGCAATAGTATATTTTTTCTGTTGGTTGAAGGATATTCGAGTTGATAAACTTTACTTGTGTAGTATGAATTTCATAAACCTTGTATTGCACATTAGTAATTATGTAGTTAACGGATAACATAGCAGACTTCAGTAGCTCTATCTATGCCGATCTATTTTATTTTCATTGAACCCCATTGACTGGAGGATCCAGTTGTAGTAAAACAAACAGCATAAAAACATCAGTAGGTAAGTCTTATACAACAAATTACCAATTATATCAACTTTGGAACTAAAATTTCTTACTATTCCATCGTGTATAAAATGTTCTGCGAGGGTAATAAATCAATCTTTCGTTTTTTTCCTGTATAAATTCGTTTCGTTCGCCAAATCATTAATTTTGTTATACTTAAGCTTATAGGCTACTGTATAGTTGAGGAATTACAATATCTTCAATTCCGAAACTCTCTGGTAGAGATGAAAGACTGGGAAAATGTACAGTTGTAATATGTCTTAATTTTTATAAATATTACGTTAACTTTGCCTTTTTATTATTTGTCTGCATCATTAGCCGGAATACAAAGGGTTAGGCAAGTTATTGTAACCTAAATATAATGGGCTGTAATTGTAAGAGTAGTCTTATGTTATAAAAACATGCCCTCAAAAATCGTCTTTTATTCTTCTTACATAGGCTCCTTTTCGCCTTTTTAAAAGCAAAGTGACTTAGTTGGCCACAATAGATAATTCCATAATGCGGAGCAGAATTATATTGAGATAAGTATATCTGCCTTTCCAGAACCTTTTGGAACCAAATATCTCACAATGAAGTGAGAAATGGGTAACACTACGTTTTTCCATTACCCGTATTAAAAAAAAAAAAATAGGGAGCTTCTATTCAGCATAATGTGTTATTCACGGCAAAGTTGACACTTTTTAATGGTGGGTTGATAAGCATAATATGCTAACTGTTGCGAATTACTTTATCATTTAACAGCCCATGGGTCTTAGTAATTAATTACCATTTTTTAAAAATTCTATCGACAAGACATTTGAGAGTAAATAGGCTATAAACTACTTTCTGGTCACTTATTTAACTTAGTATGTTCCAGAAAGTGTTGTACTTTTTCGATAGCCCACACATTCATTTCAGAAAATAAATCCGTCGTACTTTACTTCGTAATCCATGTATCAGTTAACTACACGGACTATTGTAGTTGAAACGATACTGGTGGCCCAGAAAACCAATAAGTTCATTCGTTCATGGAATAGCCTATAACAGCGCTGTTCTACGTATTTGAAACTTGTTTTGAAGAGTTACTTTAAGAATTAAAACGTTTACGGCGACAATATTTTGAAAACCCACTAATTATGAAAGGCACAGAATGTTTTCCCAGCTTTTGTTGAGAAACTAGGTAAACACCTATGACTTAACATTACAAAAATTTCGAGCTGCTAATTCGGCGTATTCTGAAAAGAACACGTGATACCTAACAAATCTTACTTTCATCGAGTTAACAGACTGAAATTACGTAATTAGGCCTGCTGTGTTTATTTATTTGTTTTATAATATGACAAGATTAGGGCCGTGCAGATCATCTTAAATCTAACCAACACAAGTTCACATACACGTCATACATATAATACTTAGGAACAATTTTGTGTGTACGACAAGGAAGACCGACCTATATTTTAAGTATAGGTGGGACCTTTTTGTAGATAAATTTGTATCGGTACGTGGTAATTATAGATCCATTACTTTTCCGGTAGACTCACTCTCAATGACTATTATGTGCTATTGCATTTGCTTTTATACAGCTTTATCTGGTTCAAATTATCCGGCCAATTAGATTCGTGACCCACTCAACGTTTAACAACCGGTCTTTCTTTTAAAACAATAAAATTGTCCTGTTATAACAACTGTAATCGGTAGGTGCATGCGGTAAATTGTACTTATTTTTATATATAAAAAAATAGTCTGGGATCGGAATATTGTCCAAGGAAAACAGTAAATTTCTGATCCCGTACAAAATTTAAGGAAACGAACAGTTTCCGAAATTAAATTACTAAGAGTTTCCGTTGTCAGCTGGCGCAACAACGGTTGAATCCTGCATCATACTAGAATGTATGGTGGTGGTGTAACTTAAAAATCATTAACGCTCATGCATTGTAGGGCCTTATTCCGTAACGAATTATTAAAACATCGCAAAGAAAGCGTGGTGGGTGAGCGTATAAAATGGGTTATTCTTGATATTTGTTTAACATATATAAAATTGACTATTTTATTCCAATTTAGAAATTTTTCATTCTCAACGGCAAGCGTCTCTTTTCCTCTTGCTTCTTAAATTAACACAGTGCGATCTCCTTTCTGGTAAACAAATAGAGTAAACAATTTGCGAGAACTAGTGAGTGCTATTGGGGCAAACTGAGACATGTTCTTGGGATGGGTGGGAAACCGGAAACTGGACTTTGCCCTACTTTTTTGTAATGTTCATTTCTTCACGTGTAACTTACGAATTCTTCTATTTTAGTTACCTGTTAACGATCTTAAATAGCTAGATATGAGGATTTTGATAGGTTATTTTCTAACCCAAACCGCAAACTTAAATTCCATTCAAATAAGTGACCACCACGCATTTATCAGTAAGTTGGCCTCGTCTGTTCGCTGATTCCCGATGAAGCGGTCGCAACTAATTCAGTTCGGGTAAAGTGGTATAAGTAGCGGCAGGAAATTTTCGAGAATAGAATTTTGCAACAAATTGTTTGGACGCCCCTTTGCGCATCTGCAGCACTGATTCATTGTTATTGTGCAGCGTGTGTTTGTGCACAAGTGTCGCCCAATCGACTAAGCAAATCAGGTTTAAGTTAATGTGACACAACACGTCTCTGATTAGCGGTTAGAAATTAAGACGCCTCAGGGTATAAACATACAATCACTGACCGTGAAGCATAGGTGCAGTTGTGCACGAAATTTATTGAAACAATGTGTTGCAAATTCTTCTGGTGTCTACTTGTACCACTTTACCCGAACACCACTGAATTAAATCAATGTAAAAACATCGGTCGCGTAATTGTATGTCAGCAGAATGGACTCCAAATGGCCTCACACTCGTTCGACGTCTCCTATAGGAGCCGCGAATGGCACAATGGTTAGAGCACCCGCCTGGCTTCCACCAAGGCGATCCGGGTTAGATTCCCCGGGTTTTCGCAAGTGGGAATCATGCCGGACGATGTCGGTGGTTGACGGGTTTTCTCGGCTGACTACCGTTTCCACCGTCCCCTCATTCCGGCTCTGCTCCATACTCATGTCTCCTATTGGCAAGAAATGTTTGCCGCGGAGAATGCACCTGTCCAATAATTGAAAGTTCCATGGTAGTACGACCAACCACTAGAGACCTGAAAAATTCGCGTTTTCTAGAGGTGATGAAATTTCGCGAATTCAATGACTTGCATGTTAGACTCAGATATCCTATGCATACTCAATCCCTGTCTATTCGTTCATTGTCTGCTGTTCCACTGAGTAGCAGCTAGTGGACAAATGGTCGAGACTTGAGTACGTTCAGTCAAGAAAGACTCGTAATCAGTGCATAGTTACACATCCTTATTTCCAGTTCATTCGCAACACATCCACAAAACGCTAAAGTTGACATAGTTTCTCTTATAGTCTTCGGGTGTTATGAAGGTCGAACCGAGCAGTTTTCAGTTGGTTCGTTCTTTCGCTGATTTACTGTGTGCACTCGGCGTTGACAGATGGAGAGAATCGTGGCTTGAGGCACGGTAGGTTGTAGACCCTATAAAACAATAATGCACTAACAGGAATTTTTTTTGTGTCTCTGGGCGTTGTTGCTTATTGAGTAGTTCCGCTACTGGAGGTTCTTTTGCACGTTCAAATATTTACTTAATTTAATGAATTCTTTTAACTGGATAAAATTTCACTTTACTTCCATTCAATTAACATGATTCAATATGTATTGAAGCGACTGCTTGAAAATTCACTACACGATTCATAACCAAAATGTGCACATTATAAATAATGCTATTATTTTTATGTCTTCTGCACGACTCGACAATATTTCTTGAATCAGAATAAATTTTCTTATTAATACCGTACTTATTTTAAAGAAACAATGCCCGTTTTGATTTGTAATATAATTAAATCGTATATAGAATTAAATTAATGTGTTACATCAGTTAACATCGTCAGAAAAATCTCTTCACTGCTTTAACATTTTTGTTTCTATAAATTTTCAAACATGTTTAGTACAAAAATCTTTGGAGACATTCGAGACTTTAAATAAACTAGAAGACAGTGACCGCTGCTATATCGTTACATCACGGCATTTAATAAATTTGAAAGAAAATTGAAGAATAATAACTTGATCGCGTGAAAGGGCCTGACGGCAAGATATTGGCAGTTCTGTACCTAGCAATGTAGTCGTAAACAGGTTTGCAGCTAACTTGCGTCTTCCAAGAAACCACATACCATTACAGCTGCTGCGCACAAAGGAATCATTCTCGGAAGGGAACAGGTCTGCGTATGCGAGGCAGTAGGTTTGTTCGGGCGACCTGTGATTTCTGCCATTTCTGCGATTTTCCTGCTCTTTTCTTGCGATTTTTCAATTTTAGCGTTCGTCTGGCCGGAAGTGTTTTTTTGGTAGGCTGTTCGGGCGTCGAGTGCTGTGCACTGCGATTTACCACAGAAAGAGCAAGCCCTTGCTGTTGACGAAGAGCAGAAAGCGCAGTGAGATCGAAGACAGTATAATGGCGCGAAATTGGAATTTTTGTTTACAAGTGTGTTTGAAGGTTATAGTTTGGTTGAACGGTATTTTCGATAAATGTTTGGCTATCCTACGAAACATGTGGGAAACACAGTAAATGATGATGATAATAATATATTATGTATTTATTGTTGACTGTAAGAAATAAAAATCCGGTATGATTTTGGTAATTTTGTTCCTTTGGTACAAGCTGTGTATACCCAAAGTAGAATTTACTAACTAGGCTATGATTATCTAAAACCTCGGGTCTTTGTAAAATCAGATCGCTAAAATATACTGATGCACATTTTTCTTGCTAATTAACACAGTGATTTTATTATTAGTTAGCAACTTAATCCTGAATGTCGTAGAGGAACTTGAAGTGTTGCATGATCAGTGATACTCTTCAACGACACGTTTTTTAAGATACTCGACTATAAAATCTAATTCCACAATATATATGAAGTGAATTTTTTTTTAATGCGCGTCATGATATATAGGCCTAACATACACATCCACCCAAATTAATAAATTTAAATTTAGTAGGTAGCAACTTGATTCTGAAGAAAATTAAATGTTTATTCATTTATTTACTTATTTAATAATCAGTCGATTAATATTCTTTGAAATCATTTTGCAGAAGAAATTCTTAAGTGCCTAAAAATGCCATACACGAGAAAATTTCTTCTCAAAATAACGACCAGCTGTATTATAAACAACACACTTCGTATATTTTGGCGTTCGACTGGAGCAAGAAAATGGCAGTGCTCTTTCCTGCCATTTTCCTGCTCCTTACAATTCTCAACCTGCTCTCGTTGGCAGAAATCTTAGGTCGCCCGAACAAACCTAGACTTTACTGGGGTTGGAAGATCCCAGGACATGGTGCCAAATTATGGTATTGTATTTCTAACAACACTACGTACATTTGATTGCTCGAACCTTCATGCTCTCATATCATACTTCGCTATATTAGGCCCTAGACAGGTGGCGAGTTGTGTTTCTGCTGAAAAGTTCTGAATCATCATGCTCTCATATTATACTTCGCTATATCAAGCCCTAGACAGGCACCGAGTTTCTGCTGAAAAGCACTGAAGATCCGTCAGTGTTCGTCAGAATTAACGACACCGTTTCGGTAATCTGTAAATATTTAGTGTTCAGTGATTTGTTAGTCTCGGAACGACTGGCGGGGATGGACATGTACCTACATAACATTGTCTACTACGACCTTCTATTATAGGGGCTTGAATCAATGTTTTTTTTAACGTATTTTCAAAGCAAATTGTTGTGGAAATATTAAATAAAGAACTACGGTCATGAACGTCATACATAAAGTATAGTGTAAACTATTTCGGAATTAAAACAAACATTGTACGAGTCTTATCCCGCACGGGCGTGTTATTTATTAATAACTTGGACATTTATTTTCGTACATAGTTCCTGATAATTATTTGTTTCTCTTTGAGCAATAATAGTCACCACGCCAACATTTACTTTTTGGTTTCCAAACAATTGTTCTACAGAAGCCGACATATATGATTTAATTATTGGTTTTTCAAACATTATTGTTGACATTTCACGAAACAAAACATTCAATTATGTTAAATGTAAATTTATTTACTGAATGTTACATTTTTCAATATTGTATTAGATTTACTTCTCATTAATTTCGCATGATGTATCGTTACATAATTCTATTTTCATAATTTTTATTAATGTAGCGTCTTACGTGTCATCGTAATGCACATACAGATGATATTTTATAATATGCATTGGTACTACTAATTGATCAATTTTGTTTGCATTTGTAACATATTGTTTTCTGTATTTGTATGGTAATGGTTAAGTGTAAGAGAAGACCACATGACAACTTCGCCATTTTCAATAAAGGCATTGAATAATAAATTAAACGCAAAATCACGATGTACCGTGAATGATCGAATAACTTGATTTAGCCTTCGAGCAGGGAAGCGACTGACACGTTCATCAATCAAAGGAGCGAATTTACTATATTATAAACTATGTATAAAATGTTTAAAAAATCTGCTTTTTTATTAGTTATAGATAGCCACGTTTAATTTCCTGCAGCTGACAACAGGTTATCAACATTAATATTCGTTATGTCTAACAGATTATTTTGGGTACAAACTTTTAAGAACGTTAAGTACAGTATAAGTTTAATACAATAATCGTGATGAGATAAACGTGGAACTTCTGACTGACCGTAGTAAACAACTGATCAAGTCAAGTATTACTCGAATTAGCATGATGTGTAGCTCTGAGGGGTAATACTTAAGTTCAACGTTTTGAACATATCCCGTAAGTTCATTTATTACTTACTGGAAGCATTATGTGGCGCTAGCGCAGCTACAATGTAACCAACATTGCGCGGTTTGTACACACTGCCTACCAATATATTGTTATTATTTAATTTCCGATGTAACATCAAGGATTCAGTGCTCGCCTGATAATCCCCAAGCAAAAAGGAAGGTCTCGAGGCTTTATGTCATTCCCGGCTTAAGAACCAACACCTCTCTTATTGACGCATTCATTACGAAAGAAAAATTTAGTCTGGTAGGTCGACAAGAGCGCTAGAAAAGTTTGGGACAAATCAAGTTTCAGAAACAAGTATAGTATGACGTCCGGCATTGTGAAACATTTCACGGAAATCATTGACGTGTGCAGGCAGTATCTGTGCGTTGACGTGAGGATTGAGGAAGGACTGGTTTTCCAGAAGGATTAGGGAGGTCTGTCGTGCAGGGACGGTGGTTGCCAAAGAGGTAGATGAGGGTTTGGATATGGCTACGAAAATTAATATATGAAGTTCAGTTGGTTACGTTTTTTAAATATATTGTTACAAGTTTAAGACAAAAACTTTATATGTGGGCAATTCCCATGAGTTTTTTGGGGATAGAGGTCTTATAATTATAAATAAAAGAATTAAATTAAGAACTGGATTTAATAGCTCACAAAGCTACGAAATTCACAAAACAGTAATCAACTATAAACTCTCACAACACAATTAGTTATGCACACAATTACCACTGTGTCAGACACGTTAATTAACTTTCACAATTAAAGCACAAAAAATGTCTACCATCAATTAATTAAACAGTACAAATCGCAATAAAATTCAGTCATACATACAATCAACATCTTTCAAGTAGTGGCAGTGTACAATCTTAATAGTCCGCCGTGGTGATGAATCGTCGTGTGCTGCGCAGCACCCCGAGTGCACTGCTGTCTTCACTCTTGAGGTCTTCGGTTCGACTCCCGTCGCGTACCTCCTTCGCCCGTCAGCCCGCCGCAGCAGTCCTCTTGGTTCGTCCAACACTGCTCCGAAGGTAGCCGCCTACCGCCTCACAGTAGACTCTGACGTCACCAAGATGTCTTCACCAGTCTATCTCCACAACCGTAGCACCTTCCTCTAGCACGACCAATAGCAAACTCTGCCCCAGTGTGCCGATTCTACCCTTTAATACTCCGGCCAAACTCCAGGGGGTTCCCGAGTTACATGGGTCTAAACATAGACATTTCATCATGTTTCGGATGTGGTTTGAGTCACGTAGGCCGCTTCGCAGGGCAAAAACGCAGTTGGGGCAGGTATCTATGACGTAGTTTCGGCGGGATTCCCACTATGAGACACTCGGGCTTTGAGTCATGGGTAAGGACCGGTAGTTTTCGCGAAAAGATTTTTGCACCACTTTGTTTCAGTGCCTTACATGCGTACCTGCAGCTCTGCTATGTTGTCAGTGATTGGATGCCGTAACATCCAGCGTGTGAAGGTTAAACCCGCAAATCACAGACGTGATGTGTGGCAGTTATTCGTGTACTGATTGGCACAGTCAAATGAATAATGACTCTGCACAAAAACACTCTGTTAATAATCATGTAGTTGAGCTGCAGGTGTGCACGTAAGACACTGAAACAAAGTGGGGCAAAAATCTTTTCACGAAAACTACTGGGCTCTAGTCATGGGCCAGCCCTCAAGGTGTTTCGACACAGGCCCCATCCAGCCCGCCCTCAGAAACACCGCATGCAACAATATTTTATTTCACGCACAAAAATATATTTTAGTGGTGTAAAATGCATAATACACTATTGCTTGTAAACGAAGTTCTGCGTGAAAACACTCCTGGATATTTACGAAATTGCCGTAACTATCTTTCCTTTGATCATGACTTATCTTTTAAAATTCCTTCAGTGTTTCTGCGGCTAGGAGCTGTAATGAGCTGAACCAAAACATACGTGGTGCAGGCTCTTGCTTGCTGTTGAAAAAGTTGATGCAGTGCTTACTATTATGTGACCGGGATCTGTAGGGATAGGGAGAAGCCTTTTGTATGAAAGAATGCTTGAATGAATGGCTGCGTAAATGATTTTTTTATTTATAAATCTTAAACATATTTTCCGCAATCTCTCCTTGTTTTGTATTATTTTATATGTTTTTCTTTTGTCATTTAATGCTACAACTATGATTATCACGGTTTCTGGGTTATTGACGTAAAGTAAGACTGTTGTGCTCGACTTGTATGGCACCTACTTGGCTATGATTAATCGCTAATTGTTATTAAGCTTTTCAGGACTAAGTACATGTAATTAATAAGTTTTTTCTTTCTTTTATAAGTACATCAGTCATATTAAACTGCAAACACCGACTAGATAAGTTAAATACTCTTTTAATGTTTATGTGTGTATTGATAAATTAGTTTATGTAGTTTTTTTGTTCTATTTGTGGACTAATACTATAAATTCATTAGTTTAAATATTTGCTGTAGAACAGGTTTAATTTACTAGGCTACCTACTAAAACTCGGTGTTTTTGAGTGCCTGTCTGTATATTGGTTGATGCCACATTTTTTTTGGGGGGGTGGGGGGTGTTTATGTTTTCTTTCTAATTGGTATAAATGTTATTGTCGTCTCAGCATTATTATTTTTTCAGATGTATCAATTGTAGCTTTTATGTATGAGATCTAAAATGTTCAGTGTAAGAGAAGGCAACATTGCCTTAACTGTGCGCCAGACACAGACGGTTTTTTTATTATTTTCATAATTTATTTCATCTAGTTTTTTAATCGGCATAGTGGAGGGATGTGTGTGGTGTTGTGATACCATCAATCTTTTGAAGTATAAGTCTACTTTTGTTTTTTGCCTTTGGCTCATTTGTACAGGAAAAAAGTAATTAGCTATTCTTTCTGTTATACATTTTATTCTCTTTATGCGTAAAATTCCTGTCACGCTGTCAATATTTAACAATAAAGTCGGAAGACGAATATGTGACGAAATGTGGTCGCCAAACTTTTCTGTCAAACAAAGTTGGTCGGTTACTATCAAATATGCTGAAGGCACATCACATTGTCAAATTCTCTTGGACCTTGCTTTTGACTATTTTTTAAAATACATGCCACATTATAGTACAATTTCAATTTAAGTGCATTCAGTATGCAATTGATACAAAATAAATCCATTAGCTGGCAAACTTCAAGAAATAACACTATAACAGTAAGTATAATTTATCTGCAGTATTTTGGATACGGTAGAAATGATAGGCTTTTGGGTTGTTCACAAAATTGTATCTGCTAACGTCATTTTCTTTATTATTGTTTATTTGTAAATTTATTTATTTTAATTGCAAACTGAACTTAAGTTTTTGAATACACATAAGTACATTTCAAATAATGTTTATAGTATTTTTAAAATAAACATCACTTATAACCAGATACATGCAAAATTTGCATTATTTTCTGACAGCTGACTAGATTCCAAGTGACTATAGCTCGTTCGTTTCCTGCAGGCGGATATTGTCGTGACTTGCCGCGGAGAATGCTTACACGGTAGAGAGGCCAATCTGTGTAAAGACGTAACACACGTAAATGACAACACATAACAGTTCGTGGCCAATTGAATCGCAGATTATGCTCGATTATATAGGAAAGTGAAGTTTAGCTTGCTACCAAATGATAACGCGAATTTTGCATGTCTCTACGAATAACTCGTCGATCAATTTAGCTTTGTCTTTACTTTAATACCACTGTAATGTTTTCGTTCAAACTTAACATGGTGGCGGAATGAAGGTTATGATATTTTCATTTACGAAGGGCGTGATTGTGATTGGCTGAACCACCCAACATCCAAAAAAATTTTGGAACCCGTCCAATTCATAAATATTGGATGAAAACTAAATCCATCAAACTGCCTCCAACAAATATGGCCGCGATAGTGGCATTTTCGTGACATCACTTAATTTGTCCAACTTAATTTTAAGCTATTGGAAGGAAACATTTCCACATTATAACAAGCGGCAGACATTTTTTTTGGAGATAAACTTTGGTTCACGCCAGTGCTTCACCTTGCCTTCCATCCAGAGATAATCTGCAGGTGTGGCTGGTGGTGGATGCACGAGAGGCTAATGAAGTAGTTAAATTTGTAGTCAGCGCTGCAAGTTTTTCAGTGCTGTGAACGTGAACGGGGATACGAGGCGTATGGAGCAGCGCCGGGATGAGCCTGACGACCAGTGGCATCTTCCGGCAGGATTACCACTTGCGAAAATCCTGGTCGAACCCGCATCGTTTTAGGCGGCCGCCCTACATCGTGTAGACTATGAGCTTATCACAATTCACAGGCTGAGCATACGTACAAACTGTAAATTCAGTTCGTACATTTAATGTTAGCGGAAAAAACCTAATTTTGTGGTAATCATGCTTCATAAAAAGAAAAGGGAATTTGTAGCAAATAAAATTAAAACATCTTCGTTTCACTAGTAATAACTTAGTGCCCGTTAACCTATAAGGATTCCAGCACAGTCTTGTTTTTTGCGTGATTGACACGCACATTGTTTATTGTCCACGAGTGCTCTTCTGACAGCCGTGTTGGCATTCCGTTTTGTGGTAACATTTCATTTCCGTAGTGGCAATATCGTATCACTAGGGCCACGATTTATTGGTGAAAAGTATTTAGCCCCAGTTTTTTTCAGTGACTCACGTGCACACCTGCAATTTTGCTTCACGGCCAGTGATTGGATTGTTTTGACACTCACACGTCTCGGGGTTCTATCCGCAAATCACAGTCGCGTGGTGTCGCAAAAACCTCATTGTCATTGGCACAGTCAAATAAGAGACGTGGTAGTACAAAAACACGCTGCCAATAACCTCGAAGCAGAACTGCAGACGTGCACGTAAGTCACTGAAACAAAATGGGGCATACATCTTTTCGCGACAAAATCTTAGCTCTACACGTTTATTAACTCTTAATTACATTAATACATTTTCCCACTAAAATAACATTTTAGATTCAACGTCTGAAATGTTATTTAATTAACTTTATCAACCGACTTTTTTTTTCTCGCAAAGCTACGAAATTACTGACCACGCAATGAATCGAACTTTTCCACTGACTATCAGGGAAGTAAGATATGTATAACTTATGTAATTTGTACTCTCATGTACTCTCATGCTCGTCTAAAAATATTGGGAAATAATCACATTATTAACACCCGTGCCAAAACCACGACTTCTTTAACTATTCCTGCTCACAAAAGTCGGGTATATGACAATTCTTTCACTGTTTCTGTCGCAAGCGCTTGGAATAATTTACCTTTGAACATCAGGAATTCGGCAACACTAATCACATTCAAGCGCAATACGACCAAGCATATCAAGACAATTCGCCGTTGATTCCATCAATTCGAATCACCCATACATTAATAAGGCCCTAACTTTTTCGTTTCTGCATTACCTAACATGTTATATAATTATGTACATATTTCTGTCTAAATTTTATTGAATCAATTTTAAAATAATATATTTTATTATTGAATCTAGTGGTACTGTCTCATATTTGTAAACTTTTCTTCTAATGTACTTTATTGCACAAGTCTTTTGTATTACTATCTCATTCTTGTTTGTTAAATAACTCATAGAAAATGTATGTTGTAAGCTGCAAGTGTATATTTCAGGATTTAGATTAGTTTTCATTTAAGTTTTGTCGCAGCTGTCAGCTTATTTCATTTCAACTACTTCAATTTTATATACTTAGTTACTATTTTCTATTGTTTCTAGTTAGATTTTAACTCATTTTTTGCTACCTTTGTGCATGTGATATTTGTTTAAATTTGGTTAAGTGTAAGAGAAGGCATTTTAGCCTTAACTTCGCCAAGAAAATGAAAGACGAAATAAATAAATAAATGTTCTATTTTTCTAAAAAGAAAGTTACGTTAATTGGTATTAATACGCGCGGCACAACTGTGAAAGCCGTCTATAGATGAAGCAGTTCAGTAAAGACGTGCTCTGCTCTATATTCTCACGTTTTTAAAGATATTGCTTTACATTTCGACATCGAATTCAGTTATGATAGTACTACTTTGTAAAAGGTGTAAAGTGCTTTCATTGGCGTCTCTGACGATGTTTTTATCAGAATACAGCAACATATAATATTAGCATGTCTGCATGATGAGTATTGCGTTACTGTACTTGACCTATTCATTTCTCGTTTTGTTCTGTATCCCTCCTTATTTTAATTCTTTAATTTTACAAATAAGCAGTTGCCAGATTTACCAATAGTTTCGCGCTAATCCGTCCAAATGTGTTTTTTAAGTTTTTTAGTTGACGGCAACATATTGTCGCTGGAAATGTTCAGTCGAAATCCAGATAAACGTCTTATTATAAGCCCACTTCTTCGTATCCTTCACGTATAGTTTTTTTCTCTCATGTTCGCTTCCGCGCTTCATATTGGTGCTCACTACAAAACAAAACCGTCAGTTTTTTTTTAAGATAAAGGGAACAGCTTAAGGGCGCCGTCTACTAGAATTGTGAAGAGGCGCGCAGACCTTTAACAATTCTGATTTCATTCGAAAACCATTCAACATGTTGTCACGCGGTTAGGCTACGAAAAGCATTTAAGGATCTTAGTACAAGTATATAATTTTGCCATTAACTGTTATCGTTCCTAACAAGTATTTTTTTGAGTGTGAAAGTGACCGAATCGGGACTTTTGACGCTGATTGTTATGTTAAGAGTAATCATTTTCACGATATTATGAATATTATAGACCTGTAGAGCGACTCTTTCCCTTTCGTCGCGTAAGATAAAATTATATGGTCACGCTTAAAGTCCCTTAGCAAAAACAGTTCGGCGGGAACCTTGCACGCTAGTTCAGCGCTTGGCTCGTTGAGGCGACGCGGCATATGATGCGCACTTCATGGTCGACCTTACAGCTCCGTCGCTGGGTGTTGACACAGTTATATCTAATTGAGGTGCTATGTATGATATGCACATGGGGCTACATTAGCACTTCAGCAAGTATTTCTTACTAATCTATTAATATTGTTTTTACCTCCAATTCTGAAAGGTTATTTTATGAGCTGTACATGATTTTACAATAGGCCTGTAGATTTTTTTCTGGTGTTTTCCTCGGAAGCCCATGTTTGTTTCAGATATGATTTTAAAGAGTAATTTTGTATGCAGAAAGCTAACCAAGCGAAATTACGTACAAAGGTTAATCGATCGAGCTTACTTACGATGCGAACCTTAACCTCATGATCTTGAATTGCCTTACTGAACAATGTCGCTAAGATCGCTTATTTTAAGTTGGAGATTGGTAAAACGATGTTTTCCTTTGGCATCTGAATATAACCTCACTGCTCACTGGACACTGAATCTTAAGGGCCATCCCTAGAAGGCTCCTTTGTGTATGAGGCAGAAAATCCATTGAGTTGTATGGGTGCCGCTGACGGGAGTATATAATGCATTATCGCCTCTCCACGCAAGTCACTCAGATGGCGTGCAATGCTTTATTATAATCCTTTTGCTATCAATGACCAAATTACCGATATTTTATTTGCTGCCAGCATAGTTCTAAGCCTAACGATAGTTTCTATTGTTGTGTTTTTTAATCCAGTTGTTATTTTTCCAGATACGGCAGTCTGGAAGAGCTATTTTGAGCAATTTTAGGGTCCCCAAAATGATGTTTCGAAGGAAAGTGCCGAATTTTTAAACTTATATCGACATTGTTCGAAGGGTGTGTTCGTTTCATAAGCAACACCAATATAATACTAATTTGATAGTTCCGTTCAAAAATGAATAGTCGTAACTTGCTGCAGTGCATTTGAAGTGCAAAAAGGGGGGCACCTTAATCGATTTTATGCACATACATTCACACACGGGTCACTCACTCATGCTTAGACTGTTATTCAGTTTTTACTTGGTCTTTTTCCAATGAGTAGAGTTTATTTTTCAGGGGCTTCGTAGAGAAACTACTCAAGTCATTAAGCTGCTGTCAGGTGTTGAGTTATGTAAACTCTGTACTAAGATTATTTTAACGTAATAACATAGGTTTTTTTCGCGTCTATACCCTCATGTATGTGTAGCTGGTTATCAATGTTAAATTGCAGGATATAGACGAGCTATTTTTAATGTTAATTTCCTTAACAATCATTTATCTACTTATTTCCATAATACACATGTTAATAATTATAATTTTATAATATTACACATATTCAAATATTTCAGTTTGTTTTATGAACAGTTTTTCATGTTTCGTTGTAGGCCTAGGTGACACAATGAAATTCAGTGAAAGACAAAAATAAGTAAATCCCAAAAAAGAACATAGTTTGAGGACAAGTTTGTCACTAAGTAAACATGTGAATTTTCTGGGTTTAACCTGCGTGTTTACCCGATATTCTGAGCAGTTCCGAGTTCAGACTTCTCTGTAAATTGTGTGCGGTCGGACACGACACACTTATCTCTTGACCTTTGGCCTTTGTGATTCATCTGATACAAGTTCCTCCCTTTGTCGTCTTTAACCAGCTGTGATACGCTCACTTCGACACTTATACCCTCTGGATTCTTTTCAGCTCTATGTGTGAAAATTGTCTTGTTACAGTACTGACAACCCACGTATCTTATTAATAAGTTTAAGAAGCTTGCAATAAAAACCACATTCATCTAACTCATCATAAAGCCAAACTAAAAGTCTCAATTCACAGAAGTTATTTTTACAAAATTCGTTTACTTAAAACAAGCAAACTATGGAATGACTGGCCGCCAGGAATAAAATACTCTCCAATGAAGAAGATTAAAAATTTAGAAACAAGTATCAAGTTTTGAAAATTCTTAAATAATCGTAATTATTTGTAAATCTGGTTTTAAAAATAAGCCGCGAACTTTTATCCTGCAGTGATGTTACTAGGACATGTCAATTTTGCACACATTTGTTTTCTTGGATTAATTATATTACAATATATTTTATTATGTAAAAATTTATATCTTTCATTTAAAGGAACATTTGTCATTAAGGTTACTAGACTTATCTTTAGTTTAGTTACAAGAGTTTATATTAGCCATTAAACATTCTTTTAGATTTAGACGTACGTGACAGTAAGTTAGTTGTATTAGTTTTTATTAACTTATTGTATGCCTTTTTCGTTTCATTTTCCAACGATTGTGTCGTTAAACACGTATTTGTTGTAAACTGGTCCAGAGCTGAACAGTACGTGGGTAGACAAAAACTAATAAACACCATGTTTCCTTCGACGGCCAGGAATCATCGGCTATGCTTGGGCACAAACTGACGTCACTACAACATTATTTTCGGACTACAAAGTCCTGGTTTGCATTCCGCAGTCCACAGTCTTTGTGTTGTTTCATAACGTGAAGTATTTGTTTATATAGGATGTAAACTAGCCTATAGGTATAACATTATAACCTTTAGTGTTGTCCAATATAAATTAATTCTCGCTCGTGCAACATAGTCTACGTATAGGTTTACCTTATGGATTTTTTTCTTTGTCATGCTCACTCTTCGATGTAGACGAAAGTGGTATTGACACGACTCAGTAGTAGGCTATGTACTTTTCTGCAATTTTTAGTGACTAAAGTAAATTTTATACTTTTGATTTAACAAAATTTGTTTGAATCAACCAAATCATTTGTTTGAATCACCCAAATCATTTGTGTAGGGGCAACGAAATATTTGTTTGCTTGTACCAAATTATTTTGTTCCCTCGATTTGTTTGAGGCAAATGGCTGAATTTTGTTAGCAGTGCCAAGTATTTAGCTGGTCGTAAAAATATTTCGTTGGACATATCAAGTGCACATGCAATATTTTAATAACTAAAATTTATATTTAATCTTATAAACTAAAAAAGTTTCTTAAATTTTAATAACTAAAAAAGTATTGTCGGGCCGGGATTTGGTCCATTGTCCCTTTACTTGTACTCGCCTCTTTCTATTTATGGCCTAATATTAAATTACGATTGTACTGCTTTATTTTCAAACATGTTTGTACTCCGTCTGCGAAAAGGTAAATGACGTCTAATAATAATATCAGATGATTGCCGTGCACCGCAGCACGAAGAACGAGACGTGCGGCTGCGGTGTTTTTCAAGTTTATAGCATTTTCTTTTGTGATCGATCGAATTAACCACTTTGAAATTGTTATAGCTAAAATTAAGATACTTTAATTATGCTGATTAACAGTTTAGACGTCCTACTTGTCGCACAAGCTTAGCCTATATTTTGAAAGTTGAGGTATACAGTGTTCGCCATCTTGTCGCTCACGCACGCCAGTCTGCCATCTTCCGCAAGTCAACCAAATGAATTTAGGCCGTGTCCCGATTTAAAGAGTACTCTCTAGAAAGAGAGAACTCTTTCGCATTACCACGAGAGAGAGAGAGAGAGAGAGAGCTCTCGGCACTCTCGCTGTCTCCAATTGGGACGATGCACTCTCGAGTTTGCAAACAAACGATGCAAAGGTAACAAGTGCAAACATTTTATTAACACAAGATAAACACAAAATATATTTGTAGGCAATTAAAATAATTTTCATCTTGCCAGCGTCGTATTTCAAGTCGCGAATAACTGTTTATAAGCGATGCCGTAATTTTGTATATTATGTATTTAAACATATATTAGGGCATAAAATGTTTATACAACTTCTCGCCATAATTGACTGTTCATTGGAAATATTTATTTATGTATAACTTAAATATTGAAATATTTTCAATATGTCGCACTTATTTCTTCAGTAACCTCAAACTATAGTTGTATTCAAGATGGCGTGTGCCAGAGAGAACGAGAGAGTGCAGCGAGTGAACAATTTCGTTCTCTCGCTCTTTCGCACTCTCGCCAACAAATTGAGATTACCAGAGAGCACACTCTCTGACGTCAATATGACGTGTTCGCGTCACACAATTGAACTCGGCTTTAGTTTTGCCAACAAAATCATTTAGTGAATAGAAAAAAATGGTTGGTTCAAAGCACAACACTTATGACTAACAATATTATTTTGTTGACAAGTTGTAACAAGTTGTTAGCTTACACAAAATATTTATTCGACGTTCTATAGTAACCAAATATACGTTTGGCACAAACAAAGTGCGTTTAAATGAATAATTTAATCGAGGAAAATAATTAAATTGGTTTGGAGGACTTTAAGCTTGGTCTTACCAACAAAATATTGTTTAGCTGAAGCAAACATCACCCAAACAAATATATTTCGTATAACGAAGCAATTCTTTCTCTAAGTGTACAGCCCATGTTGTCTGCTGTTTGCCTATGTATTTAACTTGATTGGGTTGATCTTTTATGTATTTGATATTAAAATTTTTTGTTTTTAGTGGCTGGTTACTGAACTTGAATGGTTAGCTTTAGAACTGAGAGTTCTTTTGCAATTATATAATAACAGTGCTATTCACTAACTTTTCTCAGTTTAGAAGTGCAGTCACAAAGTAAACATATTTTAAGTTAATTTTATGATAATTGCATAATACGCTATGTATTTAATTGTCTGACTATAATTTCATTCGTTTATGTTAGTCCTATAATGTATTGGTATAATAATGGGTTAGGTGTAAGAAAAGCAATTTAGCCTTGAATTCACCAAAGCACTGACAGTCGAAATAAATAAATAAAATATTACTATACCCGTGTATGAGAGGACCCGAGTCCGGCCATCTGAATTTTGGCTTTTAATGGTTTTTCGAATTCACTCCAGGCAAGTGATTGTATGGTTTCTAACTATAGTCCGTGGCGTTGGTAGCATTCCTTTCCTATTTCCTATTTGTTCAAGCTGATAGTTCTGTCTCTAACAAGCCAGCTGTCGACGCGACCCCCGTAAGTTCGGTATAAAAAATAAATTACTTGGTTGAGTCAAGCAGATTTTATGTCATAGGTATTAAATGCAAGATTGTAAAAATACTCTTGGCTGTCTCTGTTAGTCTTTCTGTCCTTTTAGTCTTGGAACTCTGTTGTATGCAGTGGCAACCTAGATATAACAAATTATATCAGCAACAATCACAGTCGAAATTAGCTTAGTAGATATAAGTATTACTGGTTTTAGGTGTAAATAAATTAAAATTATTGGTAGAGCCAGTTATTTTTGGTGAAAAGAATCCTGCACCACTTTGTTTCAATGTCTTATGTTCACATCTGTAGCACTGTTTCATGGTTAATGATGGGGTGTTTTTAACTCTCCGTGTCTTGAGGTTCTCTCCTTAAATTACAGACGTGTGGCGTAGCAGCAACCTTGTTCTGATTGGCAGTCAAATAAGTGACGTCTCTACACTACACTCTGCCAATAACCATGATTGAAGCACAGCTGCAAATTTGCATGTAAGGTATTGAAGCAGAGTTGTGCAGAATTCTTTTCACGAAAAATCACTGGCTCTAATTATCTAGTAAACACATAAATGACGGATGCGTTGGGAAAAGACCGAAAATTTACCCATGATAAATAAAATATTTCTCGTTATTCATCGTTCTGTGAACTGCGGATAGTAGTAGTCCAGGGGTAGATCCGGCTGTGGATCCAGGAAGGGGCTATGTCTTAACATGGCTATATTCACACCCCAAGCCAAAACGGCAGTATGAGGGTCCGCCCCTGGAAAAATTAGGATTTTAAGGTGCAAAATGGTGCCATTAAAGAAGTTTCCAAACTGAACAAACTTATATTGGTTAACCTTTAAAAATCGTAGTATTTATAAGGATAAATAATATCTAAAATCTTTGTGATACATAAAAAAAATACTTAGGTACATTTTAAAGGTTCTGCTTCCATACTTTCGAAACAAGCAATAATACTAATAAAACGTCTTTATTTTTGCGCAGTTAAGGTAATTGTTAATTTTACTTTGTCTTCTCGACAGTGTTATGAGTAGGGCTCTGAAGCTTCGGGGAATAAAACGGAAACATTGGGAAAACACCAGGGAAAAATTGTTTTTTTCCCTTTTGACGTGAAGATGGGAAAAATTGGATTTTTTTCATCAAGGTGAAAAATTACGGAAAATTAAATAAAAAATACAGTCAAAATATTTGTACAATTTCTCAATTACAAATCTGGATGTTAAATATATTTACATTCGGGCCTATCTGCCGATACACACAGTAACCTACCAGTACCACGAAAATGAAATAATCAGTAAATGTAACACAAAGTTTCAAAAAGAACTACAATAAAGTTGGTACAGCAAAATAAACACTATGCACACGACTTAAACAGAAATAGTTGTCAAACATCTACTCATACACAACTACAATATCTTCCAGGAAAACAGTTTCGATTGCAACAAAAAACCCTTTGTAGTTCAAATTCACAAGTAACACTAATAATTATTAATTATCTTTATGCTTGTATCAACTGGATAAGTGGCGTACTTTGCTGTTGTTTTACGGTTATCAACTTTATGATTTACAGTTTTTTTTCAGACATAATTGACACGTGGAATTTGACACTGATTGCTGTAAGCCAGGTGTTCAGCTACGACTTACGATGATGTGTGTTCCTGAGTACTATTTAACAAGTTACTTAAATTATAGTAATGTGATGCTACTGTAGTTCCCCTTATATTAAAACCGTAAAATTCTCATGTTCGCCGTCTTTCCACATTCATACGCCTTACTAGTAAGTAAACGTTCAGAATTAATCAGATATGCCAGTTCTCCGTTTCCCCCCTTATTTTAATTACATTACATAAGTTATTATACATTATTTAGCCACCACAGGTATAGTATAATTTCACAATGATTTTAAAGAAAATTTTCCATTTTTTTCTGGAAAATTTGAGAAAAGAAAAAAACGGATTTTTTCCCCTGTTTTTTTTTTACTCGCCGATTTTTCTGGAACATTTAGAACCCTAGTTATGAGTGTGTCAGATTGCATTTTCTTGTTGGTTTACGAAGACGAGAATAGTCACGAGGCGAGCTATGGAGTGAGTGAGTGAGATTTTCGTAAACACTCAATATCGAGGTCTTTAACACTGGTGAGAGGCGACATGATGTGAGCATTGAGCAGCGCCGGGAATCGAACCCGGATCGCCGTGGTGTGAGGCGAATGGTCTGATCGTCTTGCTGCTGCTGCTGCCGCCCGTCAAGCGGCGAAACGGGGATACGATTCTTTTTAATTCTGATTGAACTTTATCGGGGTGGCCACCCACCTGGAAAACCTGGAATTATCAGGGAAATTGTGGTCACCTGGAAATATCAGGGAAATGTCAGGGAATTTTTAGTTCATCTGAGAAATGTCAGTGAATTTTCTTGTCTCCTTCATTTTGAGCTTCCGCAAAAGTCATAGGAAGGAATATAATGGAGTTTTGAAAGCATTATAACATTTTTATTGAAAAAATTACCGTTATGTAGGTATGATTATACTCCATTGTCAAGTTCGTAGTTATTTCTGCTGATTGTTTTGTGAAGTTCACTGATAGTAGTGTCAAGAAGGACTTAAAATATTTTCATTTATTGGAAAATATGTTGAATAATATGCCAAAGTGTTGTTTTCATACTTGCAAAAATCAGGGAAATTTTTGGTTTTCTATCAGGGAAATCAGGGAAAAATCAGGGAATTTTCTCTGTTGCAATGAGTGGCTACCCTGTAACAGACAGACAACTTTCTACAAAGATAGGCATTAGGGAAGTATTCGGCCATGGCCTTTGTTAAGAAACTTTTCTGTAGTTTTATGTATTTATCTATCTCAGTGAGGTACTTTCCATGACTATCTGAAGTTGTAGTTATCCACTGACCTGTGCTGGGCCGAAAAGGCCTACTTCTGTCTTCACATTCCTCGGTATAGATGGTAAAGATAGGACGGGGATCTTCCAGGAACGTGGCCTGGAATGTTCTACAGCTGGCGTGAAGTAGTCGATGACATATCGTGGCGTGCTGGCTACTCTTGTGCAAGTTGTACTTAGTGCTTTCGACGTTGACGGTACCTTGGTGCGGCGGTGACGCCCGTTTGCAGAGTATGCTGCAGCTTGCACACTTCGCGTTTGTTCTGTTTCTTATGAATTCAGTACATTTTGAAAGTTCTGGGGATGCATTACTGTCTACATAATGTGATGTCAGTCACAATGCGAGCATAGTTGTATGTAGCTAGGGACAGGAATTTTTGGTGAAAAGATTTTTGCCCCACTTTGTTTCAGTGTCTTACGTGCACACCTGCATCTCAACTTCATGGCTATTGACAGAGTGTTTTTGTGCAGAGTCGTTATTCATTTGACTGTGCCAATCAGTACACGGATAACTGCCACACATCACGTTTGATGTGATTTGCGGGTTTAACCTCCACGCGTTTGGTGTTACGGCAGCCTATCACTGGCATCACATAGCAGAGATGCAGGTGTTCACGTAACACGTAAGGCACTGAAACAAAGTGATGCAAAAATCTTTTCGGAAAATTTCCTGTCTTTATATAGCCTACTTGCGATGGAATCTGTGGCCTGGCCAGGTTTTACTTCTGGAGGGAGGAATGAATAGTAATAAATAGATTTTATTTGGTGCTGTAAATGCTTGTTTACTTACTCTCACACTGCAATTTCAAAAACTGCACACAACTACTATGTATAGTTATTAATAGTTAGAACAAAAAATTTAATTCTAAACCATACGAGGGAATGAAATATAAAACACCAAAAGCCTAACAAGCCTGCGTAAGCCATCAGTGAGATGCGGCTTGACAGTCAAAAAACATAGACCTGTAGGAAGTTGCCTTGACATTAGTTAAGTTCAACAGAAGCACGCAAATACATGGGCAGTACTAGGCAAGAAATCATAATAATCACTATAGACTAATAAGAAATGCACACATTAACATCACAATATTACATACATACAGTACGTATGTGTTTGCAATAGTTAAAGGGATATACGAATTAGATTAGTATTTAAAAATTAAATGGTTGCAATTAATTTATACCTAGGTGCCAGAGGCACGAATGTGTAAAAAGAATATTCACATTTTAGATCAATTAGACAGAAACAGAAAAAAATTATATTACACAAACTGTAATAATAATAATATTATTATTATTCAATTAAAGAATAGGAATGAAAATTGCATAATAGTAAATGAACAAAAAATTATAATAAGAGCAAAAAATTCGTAATTGAAAAAGTTTCGTTCATAAAGACATAGTTTCAAGTATTCGTTCGAAAATGATTTTAAAATACTGTCGGTAACTAAGATAATAGTTGTATTATGTACAGACTAATTGTCACTCAACATAAATAATTAAATAATTTGAATTGCGTAATAGGTATAATTATATTAGTTAGGTATATTAATACACGTCATGATTTAAACATTTTTTGAAAATAATGTGAAACATTACATTTAGAATAATCATTTAATAGCGTGGTATTGTTAGAAGGATTTTTTTTTAGAAGAAATTACATTGCCTAACATTATGGCGTAATACGATTCATATAAATTACTTACCACGTTCGTGATGTATTATTACTTGCCGGAGTACTTAAAAATTACAAAATTATACCTATTCATTCCATGTGTGGGCGTTTCGTCAGGTGCAGAGCTACAATATGCCACACTATGAATGCATTATATTGAAACTTGGCAACACAGCGTGGCGAGGAAAGCGTATACCGCGCAGATGTTTCATCAGACTATAGTATTGGCTGCTTCCTATGTGTAACACATCGTATGATGATTAATCGGTGTTACGGACACGGTATTTAATTCGCGTTGATAACCGATGATTATGTAAATATGATATACCTTATTGTGAGTCATACTGTACGATCGGTTTATGCGCACCGTAAGAAGCAACTAGGTGCAGTGAGTAGCTAACATCATGGTTAGAGATACTGGGATATCGCGGGAAAAGTTGACTGTTTACTAGGCTCCAACATGGTTTCAGACGGTCACATTACATATATATATATATATATATATATATATATATATATATATATATATATATACACACACACACACACACACACTAGTAGTGCGCCCGTTCGCGTGTATTACCCAGAGCAGATACCTCTTCGTACAGGTAGTTCAGTCATCAAGCGTTAAAATGACAAATCTGTTAGTAGAGTTAACTCTGCAGCAGGATAAGTAGCTATAGCTGTCCACGCGAAAAACAGTCTTTTAAGTTTGCCCCTGCCACTAACGGTGACTTCGCCTGGTCCTTATTTATAATCACAGCTAAGTTGACGCTGTGGAGTAATTACAGGCTGTTAAATATGAGGGTAATCGAATGATATATGTAGTTTACTTGGTATTAAGATTAATTTCCCTCGAGCACAACCATTGGTGATGGTGTCCTCAATAACATATTTGTTTTTCAAAACCTTCACTTTAAGTTAAGTGGCATTAAAGAGTTTTGACGAGATAATGTTTCGCCGAAATATAAACGTATTTGGTGCCCCAACCTTGAGGTTAATGAGATGTGGGCTGACGCTGTCCAGGAAATTCAATAGATAGTGAACTGCATAATCCGTTTTCACCACTTTTGAACTTAATCCAAATTACACCAATTTCATATTCCCTGCAGTTTTTGTGCGTTAGACATGCACATTTGCACAGACTTTAAAAGAGTTAGACCCAAAAACCTTCCGAACAATAGATTGGAGTTACAAACAACTGCGCCTCATAACGTCGAAATTATTCATAAAAACAATTTTTAAAATAAAATATTCTGGCTTGTAGAGGTTGTACAACACCGCGTCTCGATAGAACTGTAGAATGAAACTGCTGTGTAATTTATTTCTCGCTTGTCGTACTTGCTTTTCGGATCGTCTGCCTTGAAAGTTCACAAAGTTTTCTATTTAATTAACTTATCTTATAAAATAAAAGTCTTGCATTACTTTTTTAAAGTACTTGTATAAACTTTATTCTGACGCGAACAACACATCAATATCTACTGGTTAAATAAATATCATAGACTGATAGAAAACAAATTTAATGCTTTTTCACCCCTTTAGGTGTCGAATTTCGAAAATTCTTAGTTTCAAATCTTAAATATTTGTTTAAGTAGTCAAGTGATGTAAAAACAATGACGATATCCCGTTCAGTCCAAGCAAAATCGATCATTCATTAAAAACCACACATCACATCTGTACATCTGCGGCCTTTTACGTAATCATCTTCATCCTGAAGCAAAAATGAACTGAAAATCTCAATGGATTCCGGGTTTATCTATAGAAACCTGAAAAATTCGCGTTTTCTTTTGGGAACAAGCTATAATTCCAACTACTATAAGTTCAGACGATTATTCGAAAACAAATTTCATCACTTTTCATCCACCTTTACCTCCTTAGGCGGGGAATGTCGAAAATTCGTAAAATTACTTTTCAGGTATTTAAGTAAACACCAATCTTAAACAAAAATCACGTCGATATATAGATTTTGAATCGAAAATACATTTTACACTTTTTTACCTCTTTGGAGCCGAATTCGGAAAATATATTTGAATGGTATTTTAGATAATCACATAAGCATCAATCTAAAGCAAAGATAACTTCGCTATCTCGATTTGTTCGATATATATAGAGGAATAATCGAAACCCTATTACACGTATTTTCACCCCATTAATTATTAACATCGATACGTCTTGGAGTCCTCTCATAGTCGATTGAAGTAAAATTCACGATGATAGTCAATTGTATTTCAGTGATATAGGAGACGATCCGTAAAAAACATTTTGCCCCTTATTCGTTCTTGGGGACCGAATGTAAAAAAATCCTAAAACTCTTTTTGGGTATTTACGTAAGCAACATTTTGAATTAAAAACGAACTCTATATTCCGAAGGATTCGATAGATATCAATAGTTAATCGGAAACACATTTAAGGTCTTTTCACCCTTTAAATATTGAGTTTCGAAAAAATCTTGAATTTGGCTAATATGCATTTTTATGTATGTCCTATTACAGTAAATATCACGGTGATAGGCCGTCGGGTTCGAGCTCTATCGACGTTTCTTCGAAAATACAATTCATTCCTTTTCACACCCCCATAGAGGTCGAATTTCGAAAAATCCCTTCTTAGTGCTCACCTACGACCTGAGGGGAAATCACACAAATAATTTCACGTTTCTAGGTCCAGTGGTTTGGGCTGCAGTTTGATATGTCAGTCAGTGTTCTTGTTTATTTTTCTTTGTTCTCTGTATTCTATATAACGACGGGATCATCATAACTATATTAATTGATATATTTTCTGAATGGTTTTTGTATTAACTTATTGAATGTTACATTTTTCGAACAAACAATGTATTATGTTTACTTCTCAATAATTTCGTATGACGTATCTTTGCGTACTACTATTTACATATTTGTCTTCGTTTTTATTAATGTAGCGTCTTATGTGTTATCATAATCTGTCATTTAATATTACTATTTGTTTACTTTTTTATACTTGTAAGCATTTGCGTCCTGTATTTTTATAATAATGGTTAAGTGTAAGAGAAGGCTAACTGCCTTAACTTCGCCGTTTAAAATAAAGGCATTAAAATTATAGACTGTTGTTCACTATAAATTGAGCACTCATCAGAACTTGTAATTAATTAAAATATGTTTTATTGGGCCAACATATGGTAACTTTTGAGAGTGTTGAAACGTTTACACTGGTTTTTAGTAACAAGAAGTTTTCAAATAAAAATAGTAAAGATGGCTACAAAACGGACGAAAGAAAACTTTATGCAGTGCTCACTTTATCGCGAACGGCCTGTGTATAGTTATTTTGTTATGTCGGTGCTGGCTAGGACAATAAAACAATATCGAATCTTAGGTGAATGAAGTTTAACACTACCATGTGTCAATGCCCTGTGCGAGTTATGCAAGAATTTGTTTGCTCACTACTATAATCTCAGTGCACACAGGAACAAGTGACGCTAGCACGAAAGAGCTGATGAACGGAATTACATTTTTTGCCCAACTGTTGGTGAAACTGCTGGTTTGGTTTTGATTGCATTTCGTTTATTTTATGAAATTTTTATTTGTTACGCTTTGGGCTGGCATTCACACGCAGGCATTTTCGGGGATTATACGCTTGCGTCTTTGGAATGAAAAAGAAAAGAAGGGTGGCTCACATTTGCCCAGGGACGTGGTATTTCTCTGGCTGAAAGGGCCTGCCACTATTAGTAAGGAGGGGGGGGGGGGTTTATTGCTCTGCCAGCAGCACAGCCGGGGTGGCCTTTAGACGTCAGTTTGTAACTTATGGGCAGGCTCCATTGTCTTGTACGCCTGTCAAGTGACATGGACGGCTCTCTCTACCCGTGGGACGGCCGCCTGCAGCACAGTGCGTCCAGACAGCTGTCCCTCGTCCAGGAACCACCATGATGTTCGCTTGGCCATCACCATCTCGAAGACAGTTGAGGCCATATTCTAGCTATTGTTTTTGAAAGTGATTAAAGCACCAGCTAGCGGCACTCGTACGCAACCAAATGGCGACGGTTTTTATATTGCTGTACAGCGCCGTAAAGTGGAAATTTGCTGTGAACGGGATCAGCGCGTGTAGTTACCGTAACCAAGTAAATGTCACTTTACTATATTTATTATCACTTCAGACAGCAAATTTCGCGTTATTATATGACAACAGGCTAGAATTCACTGTCATATACTCACCCGAACACACCCCGTGATGTTATTGGCTCTGCGCCTTCGTATCATTGTGTGCCCGCATTGCAGGTTAGTTGGCATGTTAGCTGACGGCTGTTATGACACGTCTTTGACTAAAGCAAGGCAATAATAAGAGCCCCGGATTTTTCGCGGATTCAACTGAGGAGAGGTTGGATTTCTAAGTCATGTATATGTTGGAAACTATTTTGATCGGGTCATTGTTTATTAAACGTGACCTTGCGGACTCCGAACCAATGGCGGACATGCGTAAAAACGCTCACGGACTCCTGCGCTACATCGTCAAATGTTCAAATGCTCACTCACTGGAGCAGCAGCCAATGAAC
>PNEQ01103324.1:7572-36059 GCA_003012365.1 Medauroidea extradentata | reverse complement strand
CAATAATTCGTACAGTTATCGCGTGCTACCTGCTTGTACTGTTGCAAGCCAATGGATACTGGATTTTGGCCAGAGCTACTATAGGACTGAGCAATATAGACTGCTGCCAGCCTAATTCGCCAAATTCACGCACCTCTAATAACCTAGTGCAACCAGTGTGTGTATAGGACTGAAAACTACAGCTACTGCCGGATGAATCCGCCTCTAATCACTGGTTGTAAAAGTTCTTCATACGCGCCACACACACTACCCGCCAACTGCAGCAGTCAGATGAACACACAGTTACTTGGGGTTCAGACTGTTGTCACATAATAAGGCGAAATTAGCATGACCCTCACACACAGTATATGTAAGTTGTTTCAAAAATATTTTACAACCTGGGAGTTGCAATACGCAATTAAGGCAGTAATACACCGTTGAAAACTCCTATTAAGAGATATGTAGTTAAAATTTGTTCTATCAATAGTGGAATCCTTGAACTTTTATGAGTATTAAATATTTTGTCTACTTAATATGTTAAATAAATCGGCAGTACTTAGTTGTAAAATATTTCTGAGAAGCCTTTAATATTATATTTGTCCGTGAGTTGTAATACGTACCGTAAGATTTACTTGGCTAAGTTAACTACACACACAGCAATGTGGGCGTGCGTTCCCGATTTTAGCAAATTTACACTTTTAGGGCACTGCACTGTGAAAACCAGTATTTGGTTACATTTGGCTACCAAAGCGCGGTACTTAAAAATACATTCAGATAAAATAATTGCTGGAAATTTGACACATTAACAGTTTTGGAACTTAACATATAAAGTTATTTACGAAAAAAAAAAAAGAGGAAGAATTTGGAAGATATTGTTGATATTAAATTTAGTCGTACGTTTTTACAGCTACATTTAAGCTGGATTAACAACCACTACTTGGTGTACGTACGTAATAAGCAGAAAGTTGACCATCTCAGGACGTGCGTATACGCACGGTACGTGGGGTTGTGAACGCTTGCATGTACAGTGTTTCTACTTTTTCACGCGAAGTATTGGTTGCGAATCCTGCTTTAGTTAAAGAGAAGACAAAATTGCATTAACGATGCCAAATAAACACGATTTATATTTGGTGAATCAGATCAGTTCGTGTTATTTCTTTCTTCGAGGGTAATTTAGTTTCTTCAGGTTGATTATCTATCGTGTTAATGTTTATGTTTAGAGATGATGATTTATCGCGGAAAAACTGGACTGTTTGCTGGGTTTCAACGCACGTTCAACTTACCAGAAGGTTACTGGCTCTCGCTTGTACTTGGAGCTGTTGCCCTATTTGACTGAGCCAATAAGGATATCGATATTGTATTACCTTATGTCTGGTATTGGTTGCAGACAGCTACTTTGTAGCAGACGTTCATCACCCTATAATGTGTTGCAATAAACGACGGTGTTTTAAGGGGTATGTCGGCACAATACATTTTCACGATGTACAGTCATCTCTATTATTGCTAGAGCCAGTGATTGTTTGTGTAAAGAATTGAGCACCGCTTGTTTTAACGCCGCACGGGCACAATTACATCTCTGCTTCGTGGTAAGTGATCTGATAGGGTGTTTTAACTCTCGGCGTGTTGGGGTTCTACCCAAGTGTGGTGTTCTAACAACCGTGTTCTGATTGGTACAGTCAAATGAGCAACGCCTCTGCACACATTCACTCAGCCAATAACCATGACCTGCACATGTGCACGTAATACATCGTGAGGCAAAGTGGTAGGGGATTATTTACACCAATAATCACTGGCTGTATTATTGCGTACGGCCACGTAAGAGCTGGGTTCCTGTCGCAGCTCAGACCATGTGTGTAAACGCCTTGCACGGCCCCGAGGCATGCTGGAGCCGCAGGCAGGCAGCAGCCACGCCTAGTCCCGAACCTGCCCCGCGCCACTATCGATTGTGCCCGGCGTTGGAGGGGAGGGAGTGACGTCACGGGGGAGGACAGGGTGGGTGAGGCAGGTCAGGAAAACAACACCGCTACGGCACGGCCCGGGTTACACGACCAAACTTCTCCGCGACACATTTTACTGCTCCGTCGAGAACTCGAATATGGAACCTCTCCTTCTGCGAAAAGATTTTGCACCATGTTTCAATGCCGCATGGTTAGAGATGATGGTTTATCGCAGTATGTAAGTTATAATTTGTAATGCAAGCTAATGTCGTGTATATCAAATTATTGAATCTTGCTATATGAATTTATTTAATGTAGAACTGTAGATTTTTTAAAAATCAACTTAAACTTATTTATCTTAGAAATCTTCACACGTAACAAAATTAAAACAATGTCATATTAAACCTTAAAAGCTTTGAAATAGTAATTTGATAATCTACAAGAAAATAAAATAACAAATTGTATAGTAATATGTAAACTTAAATTTGTGTGACAATTTTGTAACAAGATTTGTTGTATTTTCGTGAAAAATTTAGGAAATCTATCTATTATTAGTTTGTATGCAAACTTAGAGTAATTATTGTGTTTTTTGATATATGCTCATGTATACCGGGTTCAGTGGAAGCGAAGGCAGAGATTGCCTTAACTGCGCCCTAGGTAAATAAAGACAAAATAAACAAATAAAATAAAAAAAAAATTTTTTGTGCCAACAGACTCTTGAAAACACTAGTTAATTAACGCACATGAAGAAGGCAAAATTGCCTTAACTGCGCCAAATAAAGACGTATTATTATTACGACTGGGTGACGTATGTCTTACACAACGTAGCCTTCTGCAGGCCAATAACATGCATCAAATACTACACTTGCGGGATTCTTATAGGCTCAGTAAAATAGGGCAACAGCTCCACGTACAAGCGAAAGTCAGTAATCTGGTAAGCTGAATGTGTGTTGAAACCCAGAAAAGTCAAGTATTCTCGCGATAAACCATCATCTCTACTCATGGTTATTGGCAGCGGGTCTTTTTGCTGAGACGTTTGGCATTGCAAGTCAGAATAAAGTTACTACGAAACCACACGTGTGTCGTTTGCATGTAAAACATCAAGGCACGTGAGAGTTCAAAACATTCCATCACTGACCATGAAACTCAGGTGTGTCATCTAACGAGAATATATAGTTTCAGACGCGAAGTTTATGGGGCTTCCTAGGTTGCGTTTCTGTTTCGGGTACAAAATATATGTAGCACTGAGGGTTCCGTTTGCTGGCGTATAATGCAGTATCACTAAAGATGATGATTTATCGCGGGAAAACTTGACTATTTGCTGGATTTCAACGTACGTCTAGCTCACGAAAAGATGACCGGCTTTTACTTGTACACGGAACTGTATTCGATTGAGCCAATAAGAATCTTGTTGTTATTGTAGGGCATGTTGGCACAAATCATTTACGCGATATTCCATCATCTCTAATAACATCGCTGCGTGCAAGGAACTCAACTGGCGGCGTGCAGTGTCGTACTATTCTTCTTCTTACTATATTGTAAGCAGTGGTCCTCTACGTATGGGAAGCGTGATGTTAAGTCCGACACATGTTTCTTTATTTACGTTTTTTGAATCCAGTGGATATTTTATCATATCGGCAGTCTTAAAAAGTCATGTTGGGAGGCTCAAAATCGCGTTTCGAACAATACTTCTGAAGTTTGAAATCGTTTAAAGAGAGTGTCCTTTTCGTAGAAGTATAGATACACGTAATATGCGGTCAATAGTTTCGCCAAATGAGGAATAATCGCAACATGCTGCAGTGTAATCAAGGGGAGATGGGGAGGCACCGCCCGCCCCCCCCCCCCCATGTTTATGCTGTTTTCGCGATAGTTATTTTTTAAGCCTAAACTAGAACCGCTATAAAATACTGTTAGGTAGTTTTGTTTAAATTCATCATCTCCGTTTTTCTTAAAGATAGTAAATTCTGTAGTTTTAGCTAATTTTATAATTAACGAGATATTTGTTCTTGTGAGAAGCGACCTGCCGCGTTTTATTTTGGGAACAAGCTGTGGTTGCAGCTAGCATAAGTTCGTGTTACTGTCGCTTTTGGCTCTCATATCTTCTGACAATTCCAGGAAGTCGTTGAGCCAGTAACTAAATGAAGGCCCATATCACTGTGGCAGTGAAAAGCTAGTGTACATCTGCTGTATTCTTGGGCACATAGATATTCTTCGAGGCTAGCTTACGTGTCAGTGAAGCAGCGAATTTTTCCCCGTCTCTACTTATGAGTCGAAACCGTATAATTTCTTGTATTGGCTCTAGAAGCTAAGACCATTTGAAACAAAACTGTCAACCAAATTTGTGATATCTACTCTTGTTTTATCTTAAACAATAAGTAGATACCGGGACAATTCGCGTGTTCACTGACATGTAGGCTAGCCTCCAAGAACATGTGTGTATTCAAGCAGACATTACCCGCTCACTGGCTGCTCGATGACGCAGTGATATGGGCCTGCATTTACTTGCTTCCGTACTATTGGCTAAGCGACTTGTAGCAAGTGTCAAATAAGTCGCGGGTCAATTACGAAACTGGTACGGACTTACGGTTGCTGGAATTCTAGCTTGTGTCTGAAAGAAAACGCGAATTTTTCAGGTCTCTAACAATATTTATCGCAGTCACAGTAGAAAGAGGGGTAGCGTGGCCTTTAAGGCGGCAGCAAGCTGTTCCACTTGATTACCGTCTTAGTTGCGGGCAACTTGGTCAAATGGCTCGGTAAACGTGTAACTTTTATAAATGCATTCTAGACGATGTCTATGATTAAAAACTTACCTGGCCTATTTTCACTTATGCTTATATGTCTGTAGGATAATCGGATATGAGAGGGCCATTGAGGTTACATTTTTTTTTATGTTCAATCACCTATATTGATGTGTAAATTATGGGCAGCTATTATTGCGAAATTGTGATAAGTTTGACCATAACATGGTCAGAATCATACTGTAACATCAACTTAAAGATTTGCAAATACATATCGATTACTGATTAGGTTTCTTACAACGAGAGAAGCCATTATTTGTTCGTGTTGTATCACCGGCAGTTACGTTTCTTAGGCTCCATTCTGACAACTACCTCTCACACTAAAGTCTTATAAATGATGTTCTAGGAGCTCATCTTGGTACGTCGTGTACAGGACAATTACGGGTGTTACATGACCATATGTACACCGCAGCTTATATACGAATACTTGTTTAACTATCATAATCTCATATTAACGTACTTAAGTGCTCCTCCTCCTGACGCACTAATCCGGCCCTAATTCCGGATACGACTTATTACTGCACATTGCCCAGTTTACACACGGTAGTATACACATGTGGGTGTATGAATACTTACTGTACTAGTTTTCTGCTTCATCCATCAAGCTGCAGATATTTTTTAGAGCAAGCCTTTCAAGATAAGGTAAAATAATTGGGTTTTACATCTCGTCGACAGCGTGGTCATTACAAACGGTGACACACAACTTGATGCAATTACAGGAACTTTGTTAAGGGGTATTGATCCCTACCTTCTTGGATTTATCTGTTTTTTTTCTCGATAACTTATGTTCCAGTCGATGTATCAAAATTACTGTCACGACAAGGCATAGGTACAAACTTAATAAATTTTCTGTAATTGCTGGAAACATAATATATTCATTATTTTGCAACGGGAAACAGCTGAAAAGGAAAACTTGCTTTATTTACTGGAGCGACTACAGAGGCCGCAACATTAACAGAAACAATGCCATATGGATTACAAAAAGTGAATGAAACAATAAACTATGCCTTGTCAGCGTGAAAAAAGTAAAACAATGCGTCTATTCCCTGATTTAGTATAAGAAAAGCCGTAAAACCGACCTGACAGGGATTAATCCCCCTTCAGGAACCATCCCAGCATTCGCCCGGAACGATTTCGGGAAACCATAGCAAGCATTTTAAATTCTTCTTCTTTCCATTATGGTGATTCCATCTAATCCTTTCGTGTACATAGTTTCTAATCCTGTAACAAGTATGTTCAGGTTGACCACCCACCTGGAAAACTTGGAATTATCAGGGAAATTGTGGCCACCTGGAAATATCAGGGAAAATTCAGGGGATTTTGGTTCGTCTGAATAAATTTGAGAGATTTTCCTTGCCCGTTTATTTTGAGCACCCATAAAAGCTATATGATGGAAAATAAAGGCGTTTAGGGAGCATTATTGTATTTGTTGTTAAAAAAATTATCACCGTGTAGAGGTGATTATACTTCATTGTCAAGATCATTGTTATTTCTGCTGAATGTTTCTCAAGTTCACCAGGTGGACAACATAGTTGTGGTAGAACGGATTTTAAAGCTATTGGAAAATGTGTTAAACAAAGCCATACGTTTGTTTTCATACTTGTAAAAATCAGGGACATTTTTATAGTCTTCTGTCAGGGAAATCGGGGAAAAATTGGAATGAGTGACAGCCCTGAATTGTTTTCCTTATTCTCGTGTGGGACGGCAGTAGTATAGGCGGTTCACTTTAAGTGAGCACTTCCGAACACTGTAAATAATAAAAAAAAGGGATGTGGAAGTAAAGTTTTGAAAGCTGTGAAACGTTTACGTTAGTTTTTAGTTACATGGAAGTTTTCGTATGTAAAATAGTACAGATGTAGTCATAATGGCTCACAGAAAATTGTAAGCAGTGCTGAGTTTATCCTGAACAGCGTATGGTAGGCTCGTGTGAAGCGGGCCTAGCAGTGGAGCCGGGCGGGGCATCGTAGCCTTGAACATGTTTGGAAAAGTGCCGTAGTAGGGGAGGGATAGAGGAAGACAGCACGCTTGCTCTCACACACCCACCCTCTCTCATCTCACTGACCGTCCACAACATCCCGGCAGTGTGCTCAGCACTTTACTCCACTCGTACGCAACTCTCGTATGCCTATTGCCTATAGGCCGTTCATAATAATGTGAGCACTGTATAAATTTTCTTCCAACTGTTTTGCTGCCATATTTACTATTTTGTAATATGAAAACTTCTGTGTAGCTAAAAACCAGTGCAAACGTTTCAACGGTCTCAATAGTTAACATCTATTGGCCCAATAAAACACATTTTTAATTAATTAAAAGTTCCGCTCAGTGCTTAGTTTATAGTGAACAGCCTATAGATGTAGCCGAGTAGTATTTACAAATGTGCACGATAGATAGCGCGAGTGTAATGTAAACGTCTCACATGGTGTTTTGTGAGATGCTAGAAAGCTACTGAACTGAAGTTCAAAATGGGTTCTTAGTTGTTAAAGGTAAGACAAGTGGACTTAACGTCTCGACAGCGAGGTCGTTGGGCATTGGCACATGCCTCGATACCATGACAGGAGCTGGGAGAGGAATCGGACATGGATTTTGTTAAGGAACCATTCGCCTGAATAAGGGCAATTTCTGGAAATCATAGAGGACGAAAATCAGGGTGGCCGAAGTCGGATATCGAACCCGGGTCCTCCCGAATGCAAGTCTAAACGGTAGATGGTATCAATCAGCGTTGAGATTTCTGTGCTGTCAGTGCATCAACCAAGTCCTACCGTACGTCCTAACATCGTCTGATGTACAAAATATTTATCTAAAATTATAAACTTACTTACGTAGTAGGCTTACTTTTTGTCACTCGTGTGTAAATTATTTTATTTATTATATTCCGTTTAATTTCCAAAAAACATACTGTTTGGATTCATCCTGTAGGTTTCTGAAGCTTATGGTGCTACTATTTAATTTGTACAGAATTAGTGTGTTGTCCAAGCAATTTAAATGAAAGAAATGAAGAGCCGGGTACGAGGGTTTTATAAGGGGGGGGGGGAGGTTTGTCACGATACAACCGTGCATGTCTTCCGATGTCTTCGCTGTATTTAGGAAACAATATTAATGTATTCAAACAAAATAAATATATATTCTAATTGACATAAACTGAGCCAGATGGCCATCTTCCTTTTTTCCCCATCTCTCTCCAGGTCGAGATTGATCTATTCCTCGGTGCCTGCCCAGGCGGCTAGCTAGTGGCGGGGGCGGGGGGAGGTAACAGACCCGAGCACCCCCCCCCCTTCCTTTTCAAATGTTTGAATTTACACTAGATAGAACAATTAATGGCGTTCAGTCCCTCCTTACCTTATGGAAACTGCTTTGATAGCACTATTCTGTACCTTAAAATCCAAATTTACCGTGGGGAGAGAGGTTAGTGCTATTTTTAACATTCCCAAAATCCGGGAACAGCTTACATTTTTCATTGGTGTATCAGAAAATCATGGCTACTGTTACAGCATGTAACATAATCTAGTAATAAAACTTCTAAAACTAAACTTTAAACTGTATGCAATTTACACTTTCGGTTTGAGTCCCCTCCGAAAAAAAAAATTGTGTGCTGCCCTAGACGGGGTGGCGTAGTGTGAGATGTGATTCGGAAAATTACTTAGGCCTACTAGAGAGAAAAAATTAAAGTGGTAGAGCATACTATTTAACAACTGTAAATATTTAATTTAAAAAATGTTGTCTGATAAACTTGGTACAGAATAAGTACAAGTATTGCGAAGAGTGCAAATTCATTAGGATATTCAAACCTCGACACGTTCAGGATGAAACTTGCAATACTACTATTTACTTATTTTACTTAGATTACTTCCACATTAGAGAATTTGAATACGAGTTCGCCAAAAACCACGTCATGTCACTTCTGTTACAGTACAGTATCTATTGTGTGACGAGGCGATGCACGGTCGTGAGTGCGAATGCCTTTCTTCCTGTCGTCTGTACTGTGCAAGCAGAGGTAGATGATTCCGTGTCAAGTATGTCCAGTCACTGAAAATGACGATTATCGCTTTAAATTCGGGTGAGGGGAGGTCCGGTGTTCTCCCCGGGAAATGTTGATTTCATGGTTCGAAATGGGAATATTTAAGCTGATTTCATATGTAAACTTTGGCTATACCTTTGGTAGGAATCTTAGATAATTTCCTGTATAATTTTATTTGGGGTGGAGGAGGACTTATCCCCTCCCAAATAATTTTTGGGGGGGTCACGTGTCTTGCCCCCCCTCCTTTTTCCGGTTAAGCACGCCCCTGTCCTTATACCATTTTTTAGTAGTTTTCATACACCAAAATAAACGAATAAGTAATTTGAGAGACACGCCAGTTTTCTGCCAAAATGAGATGTGGGTGTCATAAAATTTTGAGATGTAAATACACGTATTATTAAACCACATTAAGGGTCATTTTCAAGTGTAGCAAGGCACTGAACTAGCGAGTTCATTTGAGAAACACCGGATTTCATTGACTACCTCTACAATATTATAACACCCACAACCGATATTTGTAGAAAATCGACTTAGTGTTGTTTCTCAAATGACTGATTCAAATGTTTGACTTAGGCTAGTTACTACACATGTAGTACCAGGCAACACATTTATGTCTATAGCCTATAAATTTAAATGAGCGCGCGCTCAAGACCTGGCCAGTAGATATATATGACAGCCAAAAAAATGTAGTAGTACGATGTCCGTGGAATGCAAGTGAGAATTAATTTTGTGCTGTGATGGACTTCAAACAATACTTCCTACAAATAACACGATATGCGTATCGTTCTATGCTGCACAGCCAGCAAAAAGTTGACAGCCAGCAGCAGTTACGGTATAATTATGCTCGTTTTGTAAACCATCCAAGTCTTTTTTTATGTCACTTCTTCCCCACATATAAAATGCTCGTTACATTAGTACAGTAGATATTAGACCGTCGACAACTGTATCCTAGTAATGGAAAATAATTGTATGTTATTTGTGACAACTTATAATGTGTAGAACGCTTGTTTTAACATATGTAGTTGTTTTATATTTTGTTTTCCCTTTGTTTAGTAGTTTGTCAATTACTAGTTTTTTTCTGTAAGAGATGTAGATGTACTTTTTTAGTATTATAACTTTTTTTTTAAATTATCAAATTAAAATTTTCTAGTTTATGTATAACTATTGAGTTTTCAATGGCAGGCCTATAACACACGGAAAATTGTAAACCAGCTAGTGCTGAATTTTGTACGTGTCAGTATATATATATATATATATATATATATATATATATATATATATATATATATATATATATATATATATATATATATATATATATATATATATAGTAAAGCTCTGCGCACGCATCTTAAAGAGGTGATACTAACACACGCCAGTGGGCGGCACACTTAGCGATTCATCCATTTTGTTCCTCGTACATACAAACGCAACTTATATTAGGGATTGTCGTAGGCCAAACCATACTATGTTTCTGTGTTGTTTTTCATCAGAGATTTTGGTTAGCTCTTTAGGCCATGATCCATAATTTCTACTTCTTTCACGATGATTATTTTTTATTCGTGAACGAAAGCTGATATCGAAAAACTGTGGTACAGTTTTGTTAGAAATTGTGTTTACTATGTACTCTAATTTTTTTGACTGCAATTTTAGACAAGCTATTATTGTGGACATACGCCATTGCAATATTGTATCGTCCCAGAAAAGAGATTAGGAAAGACGAACAGCGAAATACGAAAAAAGAGAAAACAAGCAGAGTTGGCTGTAGTCAACACATCCATAAACCAAAACAACAGAACATGAACGATTCCATACGGAATTAGTCAACAACAAATAAATATCAACAAATTATTAATAATAAACAACCCAAAATAAAAGACGAAGTACAAAATAAACTAATGTGTAAAATTCAGGACATCAATACAATACTGGAACGAATACAATAATGGACACAAGACAGGATAACAACGACGACGTCACAGGCAACACACAACGATGAAGACACAAAAGAACACAGCAGACTTCCAAAGACCGACTTTTCACGACGTTTCGGGAGCTTTAAAAAAAAAAAAAAAAAAAAAAAAAAACGGCATTAGCTCTGTTCCTAGCGCGACCAATAGTAGTCGAGCTCTCTCCTGATTGGCCGCGCACCTTGTAATGGGTTTTATACTATTGTCACTTCGCAAATAATTTTGTTTCTTTTTGTGTTAAAGGTTTCCACATGTTTCTTAATTCAGTTCTTTGCTGACTAAATACATTAGAGTTATTCACAATAAATGCTGAGTATTTTATTTTCCGTCTGATAGGGTGTGTTTCTAGTGTAAGTGGAGTGGCATTTTCTCAAAGTATTCTATGACTATTTTCCCACACATGTTCGGCCAGTTTGGAGTTTAGTATCTCGCCTTTTTGGGTGTTGTTTTTATGTTCTTTAATACGTGTGGAAAGGGGTCTGCCTGTTTCACCGATGTATACACTTCCACACTCGCATGGTATTTGATATACACAATCTTGAGTTTGTAGTTTTTTAAATTGCTGGTTTCACCTTTGTAATGATGCTTTTTAATGTGGTCCTTGATTTGAAAGCAGTCTGTATGTTATACCTATTTCCTAGCCGTCTTATTTTTTCTGAAAGGTCCCGGACATATGGGATCACTAAGGTTCCTGCAGGTTTTTCGGTAGAATTTTGTGGATTAACGCGATGTGTCGGTTTTGTCATGTGTTTTTTTATTGTGCTTATAGGGTAACCGGCATAGCTTACAGACATACCTGGCAATACAGTATTTTCGTTCGTAGTTGGATCGTTGTTTAGTTAACTTCATATTGTCTACAACGTTTCATCAATGAGTTTAGTTCTTCTTAGCCGCTACAAAAAACGTGTAAAATTGTGACTGACAGCTAATTTTATATATATATATATATATATATATATATATATACACACACACACACATACATTACTCTTGTAAATGTTACACCCCTCTTGTGAACTCCTTATAGCTAGAGGCATGCAATTGCGCGGGATTATTTTGGTGGTAGACTAGATTTACCTGTTCGTTACATACTAGAGCAGCATAAATTGTGAGTCCTCTGGTCTGGAGTCATGCTGATCAATCTACCATAGAACCCGAAGTGCTCTGCGGCAAGCCACGTCATTGTATGCCAACAGGAGACGTCTGAGCCTACAGCCGTTTTAGGTCTAACCTACTGGCGAACTTTGTGTGTCCCTACTTAACATCGTTAGAGATAATGGTTAGAGAAGGTGAAATTTCGCGAACTAGGCACAGTCGCCTTTTCTTACACTGGACCCATTAAGGACCCTGCCTACCGCAGAGCTCCGGCGGCAGCAAGGATAGGGCGTTACAGGTTAAATTATATTCCTAAATATCTCAGTCACCTTCAAACCTACATATATGCCACCACTGACTTTTTTGTTCAGTACGATACGGCCCACACTGCTACGGAATCTTTTAGCAAGTAATATCAATACCCTGAAAACTATGAGCAAATAAGTGTTTTCATGCCGATTAAACACTCGAAACCCTGTATTCATAAAATTATTTTCACATTTTCGTTTACGTAGCAGTATTCTTCTCTTATCAATACAGAAAATGGTTTTCATCCGAAAGCGATATCTCAAAGGGTGACAGAGCTACACGGTATTTAATTTAACGTGTAAAACCCTATTCTTGCTCCCGCCGCGCTCCGAGGCAGGCAGAAGCCTTAACCAATACAATTTCACAGTGCAGAAATTACATAAACAAATATTACATTTAAAATTAATATAATATAACTTAACACTATACAACAAAAAAATTACACAAAAATAAACCAATTTGCTCACATTTTCTCTCACTCATTCACCCACATTAAACACAAACATGCATAAAAAACAAATAAACTACACCAAAAAAATCAATTTGCAAACACTTACTCACTAATCATTCACTCACATGCATACATATATAAACACAACTTCTCAAAAATGTATCTTCATCCACTCAACCGTTGGAGTGAGAAACACAGTACTTATTTACTTTTCTCTTAAAAGTACTGAAACGTTTTATATTCCTGCATTCAGATGGCAAAGTGTTCCATGCTTTAGACGCGGTAGTAGTGAAGGAGCTCGAATAGAATTTGGACCTGTGTAACGGCATTAACAGTTTGTTGTCAGCTTTGGAGCGTGTGTTACGGGTTATTGATCCCTACCACCTTGGATTTATCTGTTTTTCCTCGATAAACTTCTGTTCCAGTCAATGTATCAAAATTTTTGTCACGACAAGGCATAGATACAAACATAACCGATTTTCTGTAATTGCTGGAACCATAATATATTCATTATTTTGCTACGGGAAACAACTGAAAAGGAAAAATTGCTTTACTTACGGGAGCAACTGTAGCCGCAACATTAACAGATACAATGCCATATGGGTTCCAAAAAGTGAATGAAACAATCAGGGGCGTCATTTCAGGTTGTTCTAGGGGAGGGGGGGGCAAGATTTCGTTTTCTGGCGACAGTGACCTTGTTGCTTCTTTTTTGTTAATTAAGCATGTATAAATTAGGTACTTTAATAATAAATCTTCAGTTTTATGTGCTTAAGTTAGCATTATTTAAATTTAAAAATACAAAAAATATGTTTATACACATAACATTCTAAATCCAGGGGGGCATTTGTCCCCCCCCCCCCCGTGTGGCCCCAAATGACGCCTCTGGAAACAATAAACCATGCCTTGTCAGCGTGAAAAAAGTAAAACAATGTTTCTATTTCCTGATTTATAAGAAAAACAGTAAAAGCGATTTGGCAGGGATCAATCCCCATTAATAATTTACCAGGATTCAAAATCAATATAAAATATTTAACTGAAGGACACCCAACGCCTTTACGCAGTTACGTCTAATAATCGCAACTCACTTCAACGTACTTCAAGCACAGGAAGTGACGCTGTTCGTAAATAGACACGCGCCTACTAGGTTTTCCTTAGGCGGTTTTTAGAATAAAACCGTCTTCCTGACACTACACGCAGCACGCAGCGTTTATTGACGGGCAGCCCTGCAATAATACGGCGCGGACAGACGATGGTTTTGCCAGGAAACTGTAAGGTGTCATAAAAAGTAAACAGCAGCCCAAGCGGCGTGATCAAACGTCGTGTGTACACAATCGATGGCAGGATAACAGGAAGGAACCCAACCCAAGCAGCTTTCACTTCTCATTGTGCGTGCTGTCGAAGGATCGAGAAGGGTACCGGTGTTGCTTTGCACAGGAAGGGACGACAAGTTGATGGTTGAGGGAGGTTGTCCGCTGTCAAGGTCACAGCAGGAATGTAACGTAGCCAAGAAGCTAAAAGGCAAACTTGTACTATCGTCCCTCTTACATTGACGACCGTTTTCAACAACCCTGTCCTCCATGGAATGGTCTTTTGTTATTGGGTGCATTTGATTAAAAAAAAAAAAGCCAATTTGTTTGGTGTGTGAAAATAATCATGTAACTACCACGGAGTTCAAACACGTTATTTATTTATGCGTGTTTTCAACCCGCAACTGGCAAACTACATATTATGAATATATAGTAGCTATTACGTCTAAAATTTGTTGCGTGCTCTTTCATAGCACCAAAACATATTAGAAACTGTTTCCCGGAGGGGTGGGTGAGGGAACAGAATAGTTAAAAAGTGAAAGAGGGTTGTAAAAAGGACACATTTGCGACGTTCTGTGGCACCAATGTTAACAAATTATCTTAAATTTCTTCTCCTAATTTTTTGCCCAAAGAGTGAGGTGGTGCAGTGGTAACACTCCAGACTTGCGTTCGGGAGGATCCAGGTTCAATTCCCTGTCTGTCTGTCCTTATTTCAGATTTCCATGGTTTTTCTAAATCTCTCCAGACGTGTTTCCTGCATGGCTGTAGAAATTAAAGTAAAATAAAGATAATGTCATTTTCTTGATGCAAATTATTCTTGTGGCATTTCCTAGTATCAATACAACCCACGAACACCCAGCTGTCATGGCTGTTTGCGTAAAGGTGGCAGTCTTAAATGTCTTATCAACCAACCCATAACCCTCTCCAATATATACACACACACACACACACACACACACACATATATATACATATATATATGTACACATACACACACACGTACACACACACACACACACACACCAATACACAGGATGTTTCTTAAATAGGGGGACAAACTCCGCTTGCATGTTCCTCACGAAAAACTATGACGAAAACATATTTTGCACTTATCACCAAAACACAATATTAAGGGAGTAATGGGCCTCTGAACATCGAATTTTAAAACAGTATTTTCCCAAAATATGGGAAACTAATTGACATAAAACTACAATATTTTCAGCAGTGCTTAATGCTATTGGGATCTGCAAACCAACAGCGAATGTTGGTTGATACCTTCCGTCCTTATGAAAATAGCAGGGGTGGCTACCCTCTAATTGCATATAACTTTTTTACCGTCCAGATATTCGAACATCTGAAGATGGTTTATTGAGTAATGTTACCTGTCTAACAAAAAAGGTCCTGTTGTTGCAGTAGTCTAGGACCCATAGTTTTCTTTCAAATCACAAATGAAGCTACAGCGATAGAGTTCCTGAAACAATGGTATCGTGAGTTAGAAACATGTAGCTAGCGTTGAATGTGCACAATCAACAATTCAAGGAACACAAGAAAATAAACACATGAACGCACTATTGCTTATGCTGTATGCTGTGTATCTTAGGTGCAAAACACAGGACTTAGGAGTGTTCTTAAATGACAATATGCAATAAAAAGATGGGTTTGGATGGAAACCCATCACATGAAAAGGGATAGGTAGAAACTTCAGTGAAACCTTTAAAACGCAAATATCCAAATGTTGTGTTTTATTCCATATATATATATATATATATATATATATATATATATATATCTGTGTATGTGTGTAGATTTTTAATTTATATTAAATTCGTTTGAAGAGACGTTAAATTTAGTATGCTTTTAGTTGTGAGTTTTACACAATTGGTTACTGTTTATGAAACTCAATCTTGATGACTCGGAACCAATAGCTAACCTGCATGAAACCACTTACAGACTCCTGTGCTGCTTTGCCAGATGTACAATTGACTACTCAGTATAGGTCTAGAGTATCAACATACAAACAGCTGACAACGGAGTGCACACGGGACTGTTCAGCTGGCAGGTTGTTGAACCAGCAACATTTCTGGTTCTCTACTTATTAAATGGTATTGAGGTTGCCTACTTACTGCTATTTCCTGAGCCTGAGGACTGGAAGCAAGGATGCAGTTATTGGCATGGGCCCGAGTTTCTCGGATTTCAAGATAATTATTATTCTAAACTCTGACAAGAGCCGATAACATAAAATTGCTCTTTGTCCAGGTAATGTAATTTTTAGAGACAAATGTTATACATATTTTAGCGAATTAAATTGAAATTTCATTAATTAACGAATTAGCTACCATCAAGCTGTATTTTGTCTTGACAAAATCAGAGTACACATTTAAAACCAGTTATAACAAAGTTTCAAAGAGATTTTATGTTTGTTTTAAAAATCAATTGTCGTAAAAAAAATTGAAACTCGGGGCCCAAGCCATTAAGTGTACTACTGCTGCTACGATACGTATAAGGCACGAAACTGGCTTGCAGGCTTTCCACTCTACTGTTTTTTCTACGAGATTAGAAGTGATTAACTGCATTAACTTTAACGTGACTCTGTAGGAAAGTCTACAGACAAAAGCATCTTTTATAATTTCCCCTAGCTACGGTACATGGACAATCCAAAAATTTAAATATTTGTAATTTTCCTGTTTGTTTATAAAGCCTGCTTTTGATTTTATTCATTCTGTCTTCAGTGCACTGTGGCCACCATAGGCAAATAATGTAACTTTTCATAAATCAAATGTAGTGTACACAAATCTTCAGAGCTAGCAAAATTAATTCTTTGTTGTTAAATACATGAATAAAATTGAACAACTATATACAATTTTAAATTATCAAGACAACCAAAACAACTCTTTGCACACAATTACATACATAGTTTTAGACTGTCTAATTACTGTTCAAAGAAATCCTATGCAAACATTTTCTCTGACTTCGATTGAGAGACTTGCAAACAAAAACTATTTTGCATAATGAACAAGTTTCTCCTGAAGCAATGTTTTCTTAACGCTTTACTTAACTGCTTCGTAAAAAAAGCCAGCTTCAAAACAACAGAATAACAACAGATGAGCAAAACAAATTATGTCCACCATTCAGTACTTTGTAGTGCATCTGTAAGCGCTATTCTCTGCCACTACTATGTAGTACAGCATTACTATTTATAATTAGTTTCTCTCTTCACTCCAGTTAATCTCTCCTCACCTCGTCCACAGGTTCTCCTTCCACTGAGCTCAAACACTCACTCAGTTAACTGCTAGCTTCCCACCAAATGTTTTCAACCAGCCCACAATTTCTAGACATCCCTTAAATTCACAGTTGCCTTCCCAACACTGCCACCACCAATGATACTTACCGCTTTGCAGGCACACTCATAGAAACTCCTCTTGTCCTGCAAGTTGCAGGGCTTCACTCAAAACTCACCATACTCAGAACTGAAGAACTGCCAGTCTAGTGGTACTCTTGAGAGATTTCTGAAATGCTCCTTCAGTGACCAGTCGGAGAACAATGTCGGCTTAACTCTAATATTCTGGACGTTAACATTGGTTTTGACGCCATGGCGAGCCGCCTGGCAATGATCTTGCGAGCCTGTTAACAGTAGTACTGGATCAAAGGTCCTATAAAATTATAGACATTTGCTGATGATGTATCATCTTATAACATGCCACCCTGGGAAGTACAACTACAAATTACATGCTCAGACAAGAGGCAAGGTGTTCTCACAAGTAGTGTATGTATAGTATTGCATGGCCTTCAGTGTTTGTGTAGCCTGGCTTGTTTATACTATAATCCTTTGGTGAAATTATTAATAGTTGTTTTTAACACTTAATGCAGTATAGTGTCTCTAGTACGGTAAAATTGCATTATACAAATAATTTCTATGTAAGTAACCAAAACATGAAAATAACCTTTTTGGGGAAAAAAATTGTGTGTTTTAATTTTGTGAATGAAAACAGGTACCTATTTATTCAATATGGTAGCTACAGCATACTGATTCATCATCAGGACCTTTGATATAATAATTCTCTATTACCAAGTTTCACAGCTCTCATATTTATTTCAGCTGAAAATATTTATTATTTTGACCAGACTATATGTTTACTGAATTGTGTGTTCTTATGTATCTGGAGGCCAGTCTTTTTCAAAATTTTAATGTTACTGTTAGGTTTTGATATTGTGTGATTGAAACTGAGTGGCTATCTTGTTGCAGGATGAGTGCTAGCTTCTGGCAACATATGGACTCCCCGAACAATCTTGAGATTGACACTCCAGGCCTGATCATGGCCCCAGCTTCTAACGGCCTGTCCCACTACATGTCTCTGGATGGGGGACCCTCCTCCTCGTCAGCTTCTGCCTCGCCCACAGACATGGCGGTTGCCACGCAGGGTGCCATGGGCGGCTTGGACACCAGGGTGTCTTCATCTCCTGGATCCTCCAACTCTCCTCCAGACACTTTTATCTCGGACCTGCTGCAGGCGATCACACCCTCAACCTGTGCAGTGTGCAGGAAGGAGGCAGGGTTTATGTCGAACTGCCTCAACTGCTGCTGGTCGCTGTGTGAGGGCTGTGCAGGCTCTCACCGACTGGCGTGCTACAGCAAGGACCACCGCCTCAGAGATGACTCACGTTCCTTGTCATTCTTCCCCTCTCCGGTGGGTTCTCCTGCAGATGGTGCATGTGCAACATCAGTACGCGGGTTGGCAGAAGCAGATGCAGGGTTGCGTGCCATCAAGGATGCCATGGGGCGTGTACAGAGCTCGGCCACAGCAGTGGAGCTCAGTGCGCAAGTTGTGGCTGGAAGTGTGCATGCTTTCACCCAACGTATCATCAGTGTGGTGCAGAAGAGGGAACTTGAGCTGCTTGCCCAGGTTGAAAAGGTCAGTACCTTGTTCCAGTTTGATAAGCAGTTTGATAATCACATTAAAAGTGCAATTAAGCCTAGTTAAAAAAAATATTGACAAATTCTTGTTCCATCCTGACATAATACTATTAGTTGGCATCACAACTACATCTCAAATTGAAGTCAGTCATGCTAGTAATATGAGAAAAAACATGTATAATACTTCTCATTGATGGAGAACAATGAGATACATGTGTTAGAATTCTCATTGAAATATTTTGCTGCAGTAAACATTGTAGCAGTCATTATTACAGAAAATTTGATGATCCATGTAGACAGTTCTGCTAGACACAAGTATAAATGTGAATAGCCGTATCAGAGTTGCTACAGGCCTGGAAAACAGGGAAAATCTGGAAATGTCAGGGAAATTGCATTTCATGCCTGGAAATTCAAATGTAGGTTAGTAATTTACTAATTTTAGTTACAGAGATGTGATATTCGTGTAATGTCCTGCATTTGCAGTAATTTTGTGAAATGTAATTCTTGACATTATTTTTAATATGTAAGTACATAAAATGTATGATTTGCTTTTCTTAACATTTAAAAATTGGAATGGAGAAGTCAGTTTTCTGGTTTTCCTATAGATCACTCCACGAAGTTACGAAAACATATGAGTTTATTAATAGTTTAGGGAATACGAGGTGTCAGAAGCATTTATGATCATCTCTTTTAGCTATAATTTTGGTTAAGTTGTGTTCAACATGTTTTAACATACAGAAAGAATATCTACTTCTTTGAGATAGAAGCTGTATGTACAGGATGTTACAAAAAGGTACAGCCAAACTTTCAGGAAACATTCCACACATACAAAGAAAGAAAATATGTGATATGGACATATGTCCAGAAACGCTTAGTTACCATGGTAGAGCTCAATTCCTAACAACTTGTTAAATGTCATTATAAAAATAATTTCGTACAGACACTGTTCCAAATACCTAATGGAATGTTTTGTTATAATGTATGTTACTTCCGAGGATCACCGCCAGGTGGGCTACGTGACGGAAGGTAATCGTGACTGCATTGCGTCTCTTCAACTCACATGAAATGATGGACTGGGAACACACAGAAACAGACAGTACCAGCATTATGTAACACACATACTTAAATGAAATGTTCAAAATGACTTCCGTGAGCGAGGATACATGCATCTACCCTCCACCGCATGTATTCCCTGATGCGCTGATGTATCCTTGGAGTATGGCGTATTGTATCACAGCCTTCCACGAAACGGGCACGAAGACTCTCTGCATCTGGTACTGGGGTTGCGTAGACAAGAGCTTTCAAATGCCGCTATAAATAAAAGTCTAGAGGGTTGAGGTCGGGAGAGCGTGGAGGCCAAGGAATTGGTCCACCTCTACCAATCCATCGGTCACCAAATCTTTTAGTGATCAGTGTACAAACAATGCGACTGAAATGTGGAGGGTCTCCATTGTGCATGAAGTACATGTTGAGTCGTACCTGCAAAAGCACATGTTCTAGTAGCACAGGTAGAGTATTCAGTAATAAATCATGATAATGTGCTCCGTTGAGCCTAGGTGGTAGTACATGAGGCCCAATCAAGACGTCACCAACAATACCGGTACAAACGTTTACAGAAAATCTGTGTTGATGACGTGATTCCACAATCGCGTTAGGATTCTTGTAAGCCCATACATGTTGATTGTGAAAATTTACTATCTGATCTCGTTGAAATGAAGCCTCATCCATAAATAGCACATTGGCAATAAAATTAGGATTGACACATTGTTGACTGTACCATTCACAAAAGCATACATGTTGAGGCTAATCAGCTGCCATTAGTGCCTGCACACGCTGCACATGGTAGGGATACAGCAGGTTCTCATGTAGCACTCTCCATACAGTTACGTGGTCAACATTACCTTGTGTAGCAACAACTTCTTTGACACTGACAGTAGGGTTGTCGTACACTGCACGAAAAATGGCCTTTTCCACTGCAGGTGTCCTCGTCGTTCTAGGTCATACCCAGTTGCGAGTAATAGGCTGGAATGTTCCAAGGTCCCTAAATATGCCGATCAAATGTTTCAAACGTCTTCCTGTCGGGGCACCTTCGTTGTGGAAATCTGTCTCTATACAAATGTACTCACTGTGCCACGGCTATTTATTACCCTGTTCTAATCCGTACATCAAATGGGCATCTGCCGATTCCGCATTTGTAAACACTGCACTGCCTGCAAAACAAGTATGCGATGAACACTAAGCGAGTGAGGCAGTGTGCTTAATGCTACAACTGTACAGCAATGCATGGCATGTCAACAAAAGCAATGCAGTCTAGATTACCTTCCGTCAAGTAGCCCCCATTGGCGGTGAACCTAGGAAGTAAATTACATTATAAAGAACTAATCCATAAGGTATTTGGGACATTTTCTGTACACAGTGTTATTTACAATGACATTTAATGAGAAGTAAGGAATTGAGTTCTACCATGGCAATTAAGCATTTCCGGACATACCTATGTCCATATCACATATTATATTTGTGTGTGTGTGTGTGGAATGTTTCCTGCAAGTTTGGCTGTACCTTATTGTAACATGCTGTATATACACACATACACACTCACTGTTACACAACAAGGGCTATTCATTGAAATAATTGAAAAGTGTGATTAGCACAGGCAATGTGCCAGTAAAATACTACCATCAATCAAAACTTTTTGCCATATTTTCTCGGCTATGGGAACTAAATGTGAAGTAGGTACACAGGAAAACTGCTTACTGTGAATTGCCAAACAGTAGAGCACCTACAGAGTTTTCAGGATTGGTTAAGAAAAACAAAAACAGTCCTGCAAAATTTGTGTAGCCTGTTTCAACTTTATCATCATAGTGAAATTATTGGAAATTCTTAATTATCATCTGGAAAACTTGGAAAAGTCAGGGAAATGTGATCCTGAAATTCTGTAGCATATTTACCAACTGATTTGTTCAAGATCCATTCATTCACATGATGATTAAAATAATATTCTATATTTGGTTGTGCAGTTTTACTGTAGGCCTAGTATGACCTTACATTATTGGGGGTTGGGACAACAACATTTGGGTAGAAATTCACTAGTATTTACAGAATTATTTGTGCACGTGAGCAGGGATGCCGGAACTAAGGGGGACATGGGTACATTGTACTCTCCTAACTTCTGTCAAGGGGAAGGGGAAGGGTGCTAAAGGATGCAACTGGAATTTTTTTTATCTATTAGTCTTCTTGATTGACATTTAATTACATCTATTCCTTAATTATAAAAGACAGAAGACTGACCAGTGCGTCATATCACACATATTACATATATACCTTTCTTTCACCCGCGATACCACTTAGTCGCTGTTCAACATACAATCGTTTCCGTCTTATCACATTAGCACTAAAGACATCAGTTGTAAACAAACTACCCAAACTCCACTACCACAACTGTACCAATTGAGGGACCCTCGTACTTCAAGCTTTTTGTCCATGTCGAAGCATGGGAGTGGGAAAGCGATAAAGGCGGCACTGGTTCGCGAGTGAACAACAGTACTGCCTCTGCATGAGGAGACCTCAATTAGAATATGATGTTATCGTAATTTGGGTTTTTTCTATGGCACATGAAATAATGATTACCACATAATTTTACTGCTGAAGAGTGTGCAGCAAAGTTCAATGCTGGTCTCTATCACTGAAATAGGTTCTTAGCTGTGACAGTCTAAAAGCGGTTTTTGGCTGTTGTGAGAGGCTCCAAAATCACATTAATAATAACCATTATGTCTTCAAACTACAATAAAATCGCAGTCTTACGTATTTCTTCTTTCTGTAAATGAACACGTTTGGCGCTCATTGGTAGTTGCGAACGAAAAGCCAGATTTCTAGCACACTCCAGCAAAATCTTTTGGCATATAGACACACTCCTTAAAGGGCATTGGCGTACGCAGTCATTATATGTTACAAAATTTTGGTATAATTTATTGTATTTAGCAAGCTGTTTTAAAAAATTGGGGCATATTACGACGTAACGTACACTTACAAATACGTATACAAATTATTACGTTGTTAGATTTTCACAGCTTTGGAGTTCTCAGAGCTGAGACAGGCTATAAAAAAATTATTCCCAGTTTCTCGGCATTGTTCCCATTTAATAAATGCAGTGAAATTCTGACATTGTAAGAGATATTCTTTACAACTTAAGATGTCCTCATTTTTTTTATAAGACTCCAGTAAAACTAATTCCAAAAATTTGAAAAATGCAGAGCTCTTGTGCACCAATTTGTCCCTTTACAATTGCATCATACTAGAAGTAGCTTTGTATAAATTTACCTGACTTTAATACAGGAATAACCTAACCATATTTGTGATATACTGTTACATACATTCTGTATACCGAAAGGGAATTTTAAGGTAGCCACACTAAATAGTGTATGCTACACCACACTAAAAACATATTAAAATCCACTATATAACAGCCTAATTGGTTGTTGAAAGAAGTAAAGCTCAATATTTTCTTGCGTAGTTCATCACAAGCACGAAGGTCAAATTATGTCAGAGTGTGTCAGTGATATTTTTGTTTGTTCCACCTAAGCAATTCAGACACAATAAATCATCCTGTTCTTATTTTAATGTCAATGAACTCATTCGCTGGGGTTTGTCCGCTTAATTAAACTTTTCTTACTAAGTTCTGCCTAGAGTGTGTTGTACGAGGTGCCTAGATCAGTTTTGTTCAGTAATATTTGTAGTATTTCGTAATGATAAAATAAATACAAAATTAAAAATTTTACAACTTCAAAAGTGACAAAATTTAACAGGGTTATATGAAATGGACAACAAAATTACACAATAAACCTATTCTTGTAATAATGCAAAATCTATAACATTTTTCATCGCACTGTATAAATTCGGTTTAAGCATGGACATAACTTTACTAGACTAGCGAACCAGTCCCATAACGTAGTCTTCGCTGTGTGGGGTCCTATAGCATCAAATACCGGCTCTGTCATGAATTTTTGTAATATTTTCACTACATTACCCATATACAGTAGAACCCTGTTATAACATTTCTGAATATAACATTTACCTGCATATAACATCACTTTTCTTTGGTCCCACCATTTTTCCATTAAGCATTATGCTTTCATTTCCTGCTTATAACAACACTGATATTTTCATTTCCTGCATATAACACCACTTTTTTCTCGGAAATTATCCAAAACTGGAGTTAAATTTTTGGTTAACTGTTATTATTTTTAATAAAATAACTAAGCTGTAGACTAAAAATATCAGTAAAAAAACAAATTAATGTGTGGGAAAGTATCATGAGTGTACATTACAATGATATTAAAGACTGTGACCCTACAGCAGACAAGTGGGAAAGCCTCTATTATACACAGCATACAATATTTGTATTAATCATGTTTCTGATGGCACAGTAATTACAGCCTCATTTAATCTCATTATAGGCTTAATTACTGTACACAAACTATCAAATTTTAAGTTACATTTGTGTAGTATCCATTTATTGGTGTAAAATTACTGATTCCTGCTTATAACATTTTCCTGCATATAAAACTTTTTTTCACAGGTCCCTTGAAAAATGTTGTAACAGGGTTCTACTGTAGACTCTTCAAGACGTTATTGTTAAAGGGCGCAAACTATTATCACTATAAACCGCTTCCGTTTGTAATTTCTGCAATGAAAATATAACCAAATAAATAAATGTATGAAGTTAGGGGTTTGGGACCCTCTTATCGAAACCTGGCCAAATACAAATCTCTGCCATTTTAATGTTACATAATTCAAACAAATATATTCAGCACTTCTAAATATTACAGTTTCAATAACGCTGGAAACCTCAACGTTGCGCATGTGTACATGTGCATTTATTCTGGACATTTCGAAAGTAGGTAAATGTTATATCATGAATCTTGCTACTGCAAATATTTTTTCCAAAATCTAGATCCCACCGAAAATGAGGCAGGTCAGACTCAATGAATTAGCTTTGGCCAACATCCATAAAGAAATGTTAGAAATATTATGGATATGTTCTGTAAAATGAAGTGAAAGATGAATGAATATGAGTAGCCTTATTGGGGTGAGTAAAATGAACAATCGCAGTAGTGCATCTGAATACAAAAAATGTAACAAAAAGTCTTTAAAAGTGAGTTTTGTGGTGATAGTTTTGCCGATAATGATTTTTTTATGATGTGTGTACATAAAATGTCCAAGATCCCAAATTTTTGTGAAATATGGCTTGTGACTCATAAAATTAAAGGACTACTTATGTGTTTTGATAGTCAGTGGAAATACAGGATGAGTTTGAATTCAACCACCAAACTTTGTGGGGCGATTCTATATGCAAAATAAGGTAGGGTTTAAATTTAACAGTTTGTCAGAGTCAAGGAAGGGGAACGAGCATCACCGAAGCTGATCGAGGATAGCCGAAGCACGTGGCAGCGGCGAAAAAGTTGTAACTCACGCCATAGTCACAGTTCTGACAGAGTACTCACACAGCGTAGCACTGGCACCAAGTTCATAGCCTCCCAGAAAGGTCCACTATTAGTAGATACTAGATACCAGAAGTCTTTCTAATTCGTATATGAGAAAAAACCCCACAACAATATGGATGCAGCATCTGTTCGCAATACCTGCACAATAGTACGCTGACTGATGTTAAGACTGTTGGCGACAGAACGCATAGTGATGGTTGAATTGTTTCAGCACTTGTTCTTCAGTACGTACCGTTTGTACATGGCACGGATGCCCAGCATTTGGTATCGTCACACCCATGTGGCCAGTCTCCTGCAACCGGCGGTGCAGTGTAGAAACATTGTGTGATGAGGCTGCCTTCTGTTCAGATATCGCTCTCTGTACAAGCGTTGTGTTGCTCGTGCATTAGCCCCCACCTCACCATACACAAGATGCATTTCGGCGAGTTCTGGCCACGAATAACTTCCACAACAATGCAGAGCATGGCCTCCACCTTCACAAACACGAAAACAACAAGTATTTTCCAGCGCTGTTGGAAAACAGTGTTCAAACATCTTGTGTACTACATTTGACTCCACAGTACACCCTTCTAAGTGTTCGAGGAGTGCCACACAGGTTGCACTCTCCCCCACCTTTCCACCATACTAATGGTCGCAGATTTGTCGACTCATTTCGCCGGAGGGTATTGTAGCGACGTGACCATCAGATTTTTACACATGCTCCCCACCAGGTATTGAACCAGCATCACTTAAGTTGGAGTGAAGAGATGTGGCCGCCTGACCACCGCCACCCCTGTAGTGGCAGTGCCTGATTTGTTGCATAACCACACAGGCGTTGGGGAACACCACTCCAATCTACCCGCAGATACGTCGGTCATTGGTTTTGGGGAGACTGTTGGCCAGGGGTCTTACCATGGCGACCTTTTCTGTTGTTTAACTCATGGTCTTTTGTGAGGAGTCAGATTTTAAGACTTCAATTTATTTTGTTTTATTGTGTATAATTGTTCTGAGTCCATTGCACTAGTACTTTATTAATTTCATATTGTGTTTTGTTTAAAACAAATTTTATATTGTATGGATTATGTTAATGTTCAGTTCTACATGTCATGCAAGCTGTTTAGAATGTTTCATCAGCCAAAGGCTGTACTATAATAAAGAGGGAACGTAAACCAGCAGCTAGCAAACAAGTAAACATTTGCGGCGCGTGAATGCCATTATTTCTGAACTTTGGCTCATCGGATGACCACATCTCTCTGGTGATTCAATTTAAGTAGTTCAAAGCGGTTAGCAACATAGTCACGCCACTGTCCAGCAATTGTTTTTCTGTGGTGTAACATCGAACCCTGTGCCATTGACGTAAATCGGTAGGCCAGAGGTCACGGGCAGTTGATGAATATATACCCCTTCAGCGAGCTGACTCGCTCTTCTCTTATTTACCTTCTTCTGATCCGCTATGCTCTGCCAGCGCTTACGCTCTTGTCTTACGATTACTCTACGTGGTCGCTGATCGACGCTTGCTGCTCGAGAGGGAACGATGTCAGGATGTAAGTGTTCTTATTATATTTGTAACTAATATTGTAGCTTGGTTGTCAGAAAGAAGTTCCATTTCATTGTATGTTAAAGAATTGTTATTTTTGATAAACGTAGAAATAAAAGATTAGTTTGAATTCTTCTTTCTTTGAATTTTAATGGCTTGCCATGCTTAAACTCAAAGTTTCTTGTTCTATATGTAAACAGGCAGAGTTCGTCTCTGATACATATGTGAAGACTATCTTGCTCCGGGAAATGTAATCATTGTACTAAACCAGTTAAAGGTTTTCGCAAGGTCTACTATTGCGCGTACTGCGAGTACAAGTTTAAAACCTTGTAATTCACTAGTATTGTAGTATGTACTTCTCTTGGGGGTAGTATAGAATTAGAACCTTGAGCACAGGTTCTTCATGTTTACGGTTTATTTTAGGTATTTATCTTTAATAGCTCTATAGGTATGCAAACGTTAAGTATTTACTGTGTCTGAATTGCCCATGCTGTAAGTCCGGGTTGGTACCCGTCCGATCCCTTCTCGTTTCCGAAGTAATAAACCGCACGCCTGACAACATCTTTCAGGCGAGGCCTTCCCACCATCTAGGCCTTAAGGGGCGTCTATCCCCCTGCTTTCATAAGCTCTAGGTAGACTGGTGGCAGTGAACCTACCCTCTTATTGTCCAGCACCCCTGGTGTCGTGACACTTTCGTAAGCAGGCATCAAACCACGAGACAACATTGCGGGTACGAAATTCCATACGATCGCATTCTCGCAACCCCATTTTTCGTACCAATATCATGTCATCAGAAAATAGGTCTTTCTTTCCTCCAACACGTATCCTTCCGCTTTTTGCGATACCTCCAGCGGTTTTCGATGGGCTTTTTAAAATTGATTCTGCACATCCATTTTCATGTGGTCGTAACGCCCTTAATATGCTTTTCTGGCCAAACTGTTAAATGTAAACCCTACCTTATTTTGCATAAGGAATTACCCCACAAAGTTTTTTGGTCAAATCCAAACTCAGCCTGCATAAAGGCATGTTGACCCAGAAGCTTAAAAGTTTAATTTATTTTATGAACACACCTAAAAGTTTAAGACATAATTTATTTTAAAAAATGTCTCACTTATGTAGTTATATTTTTTGTGTAGAAACTCCGTAAGAAGCACCATTTTGCTTATCTAAAATCCCGGACCCCCAACTTTTGTCTTGGGGTGTATACATTCACACTTTTTAAGGCATTCCCCTCCGCCTCCCTTCACACAATGCTGAGGTCTCCCCCCCTACTGTTTGCACCCCTTGCATCAAAATCTTTCCCTACACACCTCCTGCACGTGAGTAAACAAAAATCACTGTGCATGTTTTTTAAAGTTGTTGCGCGGGTGGCAATGTTTTGCTGGCTAAAGCCGTCTTCCTTGGGCATGTGAATGACGGCACATTGCAGTTGGAAAATGGGTACTGTAAGTGGTAGTATGTAACTAGTACACCTGGCGGCGGGGTGTGGTGGGAAGTTTTAAAATGTTGTTTGTGTGAGTTAGGTTGTTCGAGTATGAAACTCATAATTTTGTATTTATGTGAAATAATGTTAGTATCCAGACACCTTTATGCAGGCTTCATGTATTTCTTATATCATCACTGAGTATCGGGATCTTAGAAAAAAAAAAAAAAAAAAAAAAAAAAAAAAAAAAAAAAAAAAAAAAAAAAAAAAAAAAA